>BDMB01000012.1:272973-327591 GCA_016859785.1 Macrotyloma uniflorum
TCTTAACCTTATCTCAAATTACTTGTTCAACGCATGAAACATCTTAAAATGAGTGTTACTATAACCAAGTAGCATATGGATTGCTACCTTTTTTAATAAGACCAAACTCTCTGAATCTAGTTAAAAGTTGGTCTACTGACATTGGACATCATTAAGAGACAGCAGCAGAACATTGTAGCGACAGATGAACTAATTCTGAACAAGCACTCCACTATTGTTTACATATCAATGGAAAAAACCTTGTGGCTTTTGAAACTTGTAAAGTAGAATAAGATAATGAGATGGTCTCTTGATTGATTTTTAAGAAAAATAAAATCTCCTTCTTTTAGGTTGGGACTTTCAGGAAAACTAAGTAAACCACTAGAATACTTTTCTTTATACTATAGCATTGATGATTATTGAGTTTGGGTGAGAGAGTATAGAGTTTCTGAAATTCTTATTGAAATGAATTCAACCCTCCTGTACAATATAGCTGTAACGGACTGTAACAAGCTCTAACTAACTGATAACTTTTAGTTAGTTAGAGGTGACAGCTTGTCAAAATATAACGACCTAACAGAACTACTGCTGTGCAGAGAAAGAAAAAGTATTCGGAGTAAAACTATACTCCAATGATAATCTGCTGTATATATTCCTTGCTGGTTGCTACAGATTGCATCACGTTGCAATGTGGAAAGTGATATGTATCTAGTTTTTATTTGTCAAATGTTTATGCATAGAACTTATAATTTTCTTTTAATCCAGCAAGTCCTGTTGGAGCTAGCAAATGATCCAAAGTTTGTATATCACTGTGAACTGACACCAAGAAAATTGCCAGTATGTGTTTTTGTAATCTTTTTGACAAATCAATGACCTAGTCAGGTCTTGATGTTTTTTCTCATTTCTTTTTAAATCAGGAACTGGTGGAAAACAATCCCCTTATTGCCGTTGATGTTCTCACTAAGTTGATAAAGTCTCCGGAAATATCAGAGTAAGCATTTTTTCTCTATTATATTTATCTGTTCTCTAGTATTTAGATTACCATGTTGCTATTATTTTTTTTATTTCTATTTGCTTAAAATGGATGCAGATACTTTACAGTACTTGTCAATATGGATATGAGTCTACATTCAATGGAAGTTGTGAACAGGCTTAGAGCAGCAGTTGAACTACCATCACAATTCATTCACATGTTCATAACTAATTGTATAGCATCGTGTGATAGCATCAAGGTACTTCACTTTGCCTTACTGCCATAAGCTTTTGATCATTGAAATTTCATACATACAAAGGATTATTAAATAGTGTAACTTTACAAAGAGTTATGAAATTTGATCTCTCTCTCTCTCTCTCTCTCTATATATATATATATATATATATATATATAGAGAGAGAGAGAGAGAGAGAGAGAGAGAAAGAGAGAGAGAGAGATAATGTGTATCAGGTGAGTATGAGGAGTAGATCTTAGCTATACACTTAAAATGGATTATTAAGATTAAAACTTTTCTGAAGTCAAATAATCACTGATGAATGTGTAACTTCGTAAAAACACTAGTGAATTGTTTGTTTTAATTAATCTTGACCATTCATGATAAGATCTAATGGTCGATGGGCTTCTCTCTAGATGCAATCCATTTATACAACACATGTATAGATAGATAGATAGATAGATAGATAGATAGATAGATAGTGAGAAAAAGAGAAAGATATGCTGTATCTACAAATAATATTGCCATAGAAAATTGCAAATTTGACGTTGTTCTAGTAACCATTTATCTCTTTGCACTTCACATGATGGCTATGCTATTATTTTTTTATTACATAACTAACACCTATGCTTTCTACATTTTTCTCAGGATAAATACATGCAAAACAGGCTTGTGAGACTTCTCTGTGTGTTTTTGCAAAGCCTCATTCGGAATGACATTATTAATGGTGAGTTTACCCTTTTTGTACGTTGTTAAATAATTTTGTTTTTTGTAACATTATTGTATTAAAAAATGTAAGGGAAGAAGATGAATTTTGGTTAATGACTAGTTTTTTTCTGGATAAATTATTATTATCTGTAAGTGGAAGGTGTGGAAATAACATACTTGAACATATTTGGAATAAGTTTAAACTGTTGTTAGATAATAATATTGTAAGTAAATGGACTCATATTAACCAACAATTTTTCTTTCCTGAACGAGTCTAGAAATATTTTTGTTATTTGAATACCTTATATAAGCTTTGCAAGCCAGTATGATATTAAATGGGGAATAAATCTCCTATAGGAATAATTTTGGGGCTACCTTTAGATAATCATTTTGTTGGATTGTCATTTGTAACCACAACATGTCTTCCTGCAAGTTGAATTTAACTATGCTTTAGGGGCTGTACCAATATATGAATGAGAATAAAAATTGGTTCCCTCCGTGGATCTCCAAAAGTTCCTGTGTTAAATTTAGAGGTTTTGGCACTAATAGAGGTTCAAAAAGTTTGGTTGGAAAAACTGCTAGCGTTTTCTGTGCTCAACTCTTACCGTGGGAGTTTATTTGGGATTCTGTGCCTTAAGGACTTTTTGTGAGGCTGTCTTTATATTTCTTCTGAGAGATTGGCATGCAGTTTACATGTTTCATGTTCTTAGATTGTCTTTTTTTCTTGGATTAGTTTTTTTGAGGATATCTTATCCTTTATTAAAAAAACAGTATTGATAGTTGATTTTGCCTGGTTTTGTTATACGTTAGTTTGCCATTAATTCACAATTATGGATCTACTCATTGTGTATTTTCCTGGAAATGAATGTCATTTTGTATATTTACTGGAACACGAAAAGGAAGTGAAAATTGCAGCATGTCACTGATTTTAGTAAACGATCCCAACTTGCAGTTAAAGATAAAGATCTCTTCATTGAAATTCAAGCTTTTTGCATCGAGTTTTCGCGGATTAGAGAGGCAGCTTCGTTATTTAGACTTCTCAAGTCATTGGAATGAATGTTGTTTTAGCTGGTCAATTTCCCCCTCTTTCTGCTCCTATTTCAAGACTTTCTGTAGATATGTATCTACCTAGAGCTAGGTAGCGTTATGTACTCATTTCAAATTGTGGACAATAAATCAAGATTATATAGCTTTAATGTCATTTGTATTTAATTGTAAGGGGTTATATTGTGAAATGTTCAAGCAAGTTAGAATAGAGAAGTTTGCGTGTAATTGAATTTTATGACTATATAACTATTCTCCTCACCCTCTTGTGGTTGTTCTTGTGTAACCCTTTTCTTTTAATGCTAGCCAAGTAAAATAACAAATCTATAATTACAAATTTATCTAATTTATTTTTTTATTTTCTTAGTGGAGGGGTTAAGAAACTGCAGTAGATATTGATTAAGTTTCTCATTCATTAAGGAGCATAACCCCCCTGACTTTGCAAAATAAAGAAGCATGTGAGAAAAATGTTTCTTGTGAGTGACACGAGGTAAAAAAGATTTATGTATAAAATCATAGAATTGAAATTAACATTATGTTTCTTATAGTTAATTTTAATTTAATGATTTCTATTTTTTTTAAAGTTTATGAAAAACATGTCTTGTATTTAGGTTTTCCTATAAAAAAAATAGCTTTGAGAATATAAACAAGATTTTATTGGCTTTAGCCAGTTCAATTTTTTGTGCTTTGTTATTCGCACGCCCTCTCTTTTGCTAATTATACTTTTTTTTTAAAATAAATAATTTATTTATTTAAATTTTTAAATTTAAATAACCTTGGATCAAAGTCACTTGCTTCCATTATTCCATTTTCACATTTTTTTCATCTTCATTGATAAGGCATTTTATTTATTTATTTAAAAGAATTTTTTTTAAAGAAAAAATAATATATTAATATACAGGGTCTCTGATGATAATAATTTAGAGGTGAAGTGACACTGAATCCGTGTAAATTTTTTAAAAATTACTTATTTAATTTAAAAAAAAAATCATTTTTATCATGTTAAAATTAAAATCTGTATAGATAAAAGTTATTACTTATTATTTTTAAAAAGTTAAGAAAAATATTAGTCTTGCTTGATATTTTTTAAGAAAATTACGTGTTGTGTTTTTATGTTCAAAATATCATGATCGATCCAGTTAATATATAACTAGAAATTATTACTATAACATTGCATGAGTAAGTAAAGGGCAAAATAGTTATAAGAATATCAATAATCCCCCGATTTAGATAAGTAATCGAATTGACGTAGGAATAAAAGTGATGTAAGATAGTGGTAGCTACTATTCAACAACATAATAGCATTATATTATGACAATGGAAAGAACAAAAAGTTTGAAGATCCTGAATCATTCATTACATCAGTATTTATAAAGAGAATAACAAAAACAAAACATGTGATGTAATAATGGCATATTTATAAGATGAAATACTGCTCAAATAATCCTGTAATGTAATTATCCTACTGCAACTCCACCTTTGCCATGAACAAAACTATCATCACCACCCAAAGGAACCTTCCTTCTGTAATTGAACTACCTGACAATTTCAAATGCTGCTATTAATACACGGTTAGGAAAACAATTCACTATTTCTTATAATATTCATATTCTTCTCATCTTCCAAGTATTTTTCAGTTACTACAAGTATAAAATATGCAATACAGTTGTAAACTTACCTTCATTCTTAGTGCTATTCAAAGCCGGTGGTGCAGAGCTTGAAGAATTTGTCACTGATATTCCAAGTTCAGAACATCCCATGCCAAGAGAACCTTAAACACAAAAATTTCAAATCTCAAGTAAATTATCTAAAACTACTTACGGGTACAATGTAAGCATAGATCAACCTTTTCTCTTTTTACATGAACATCAATCATAGAACATATGATTTTCCTTAAAATAAATGAGTGAGGTTTGTAATCTTACATTCTCTTAAGCAAGGGAAGGCAGTGACATTTAGGAGATTGTAATAGCCAGCATCACATTCACAATTGTAGGAGAACATGGATGTCTTGTTGCATGAGCCACCTCCACAATCAACCCAATGGCAAGCTAAACACTAACAAAATGTTACTGATATTTCATAAGAAAATTATCAAACTGAAGTACAAGATTCCTGTAGTTATATCTTTCAATTACCATCAAAGATTGTCTCATTGGATTTTGTTGCCTTTTCTTGAACAGGGGAAGGTGCTGTAGAGCAAGAGTAGTCCAATGTACCTACAGAAAATATCATTCAAATCTTTCAGTATATGAGATAATAAAATAAACTCTATTATATTACTGTTAACAATATACCTTTTTATACACTTTTTAGACACTTTCTTATTGAGAGAAATTCATGTTGGTCTTTCTTTCTAATTTAGTGGATTCCATTCCTAAATTAGTCGGATTCACTTGAGTTTAAACCAATAAAAATATGTCAGAAAGATAACATTAAAAAATATATTACTAATGTTCCCTGTACTTTTAATATCCATTTCAACCGCATGAAGCCAAACTAGACACCAGAAGAAATGGAACTGTATAAGAACTTGTGCTTTGCAAAACTACCATGTGCTATCTTATAGTGTAAGAATTTTTCATCAACTGATAGAGGGTGCAGTGTAACAAGATTAAATCAACAGATAACAAAACAAATGTAGTGTGAACTTATAACAGAAAGTTCATAATTTTCTTACAATTGGGAACTATGCAAGGAAGAAACTTCAAGCCTGAGTCATCATCATTGGAAAGAGTCTGCTTCCAACCAGGGTGACACTCACATTCAAAGAAAAAAGTGCTGTTATCAGAAGGTTTACACGTTCCTTTTCCACATTCCACTTCTTTGCAGACCTGATCTGAACCCATCTCACACAAAAAAAATCATGTCAAAGAAGTCTACAACTCCCAAGCTGTCATAAAAAAGTAAAGAAAACTGGTTGAAAAGACCCTTTTGCATGCAAGAACCGTATCTGCTATCTTGTTATTTAAAGATCCATCAAAATCTTCTATATGAACACTCAAGAAATCTCAAGACTGGAAATGAAAATGAACAAGCATATATACATAGAAACACAATAAGGAAATCCATTATAAAAGAAATGGTTACAAACCAAAGATGGGAGAAAGGAAGTCTGATGTAGAAGGAAGAGGTTGTAGAAGAAGAAATGCAACAAGGGCTATGACACTTGCAAAGGCCATTTTGTGAAAGTCAAATCAATGAGAGGGAAGGGCTTTACATGACATAAAAAGTTAACACGAGAGAACAAACAAAGGTGAGATAATGGAGTTTGGATACTTGCACATCAATCACTTGGGGACAGTACTGTTCAATATACTCTTTTTAAAGCAAAAGTTCAACCTTTGATCACATTTTCACTCTTCTCACACTAATCAATTAATGACCAAGATTTTGTAGTTCATAGAAATATCATTGGACCAGATTAGGAATTTGAAAAAAAAATGGTTGGAAGATGAATGTTTGACTCGTATTCATTTGCGTTTTCACGTCACTAACTGTGAAGCTCCACGTAGAAACTATCATAAAGTTTTTAGGTCATGCAACCGTCCAATGTGAAATATGAATAGTTGTGTTTTAGCAAGAACACGCCTTTAAAAAGTCAACTATTTTTCTTTTCTTTTTATTCGAGTTTTTTTTTTCACTATTTTTTTTATTGTCTTATAATTTTATTTATCTATATTTTAAAGTTTAAGATAATATTTTTTTTATTACAATTATAATTTTACCTTTCATCTTCTTTTATTTTGTTTTAATGATTTTAGGAATCTTTTACTTGCTAGTAGAAGAATCATAATTAATATAGTAAATTGTTTAAAAAAATGTTAAAATTGTTTCATCAAGCAATTCTTAAAAAACTTATATTAATAAATTTTAAAAAAATATAAAATAATAAACCATTTAAAAAGGTTTAAAATTTGACATTTTTTAGTAATGGGTTGTGAAAATGATGATTTTGTATGATGAAATAGGTCTTGAACTATGATTTTCATGGCCTCTTATTAATGAAGAGTGGGAAAATAAAAAGAGAAGTTGACAATTTCCCAAAACGTGGCAGTAGATGTCTTGGAAATTGAAATTCTCATTTCAATGCAAACCTACCTTCTTTCATTCTCTTCTCATTAATGTCATTTTCTCAAAAATAATAAAAAAAATTAAATAATAATAATATAATTATTATTTAACTTGTTTAACAAGCATATGATTATATATATTTAAAACAAAAATGGTGAATTAACTTGAATAATCATCATTAATTTTAAGAATTTAATTTAGGATTTCTTTGGCAACCCAAGGATATGAGTTTAGATTTTTCTTTAAAAAATTATGTAGTTGTGTGATATTAAATTTCTTGATAATCAGATTTGAATTTGTTTTGAATATTAAATTTTAATTAATATTTTTAATTTCAAAAAGTTAAATAATAAACCATGTATTCATAAATTTTATTAGTGCATAACTCAAAACATAAAATTATCCAAAGCCTTATAATTTCTACTAATTTATATTTTTTAAACTAAACAAGTCATTCAAATAGTTAAGATATTGATTTTTTAAGATTTATTTGTTCGACCATAATTAATTTGGAGTCGAAATATTAATAAAAAATTTATAATAATTAAATAATATATAAAATCATATTAAAAAATATAATATAATAATTTTGTAATATTAAAATTTAAAATAAAACATAAATTTATAAGTTCTCAATCTTTAAAGTACATATAAAAATTAAAATAAAACAATTTATCATACATAAACTAAAATTTAGAAAGGCCCAACAAACGGTTCTAACAATCATTGAGGCATGGGAAAAAATGAAAGGCCCATAAAATGCAATTTAGAAAATAATTTTTTAAAGTACTTCTGAATATAAAGTAAAAGATTGATTATGTTTTTATTCTAATTTTTTTTAATAAAATTAGTTTTCAATCTCAAAACATTTTTTTAATTTTAAATTTTATATTCTTTTTAGTTGATAGATTAAGAAATTTATATAGAGTATATTCTCTACCTAAAATCTCTAAATTTGGATTGAGAAATTATTTAAATATTACTTAAATTTTACTGAATGAAATATTTATTATTAATATAGTGATAAGTAATCTAACGATTTAATTTTATTTTTAAATGAATAATTATTAAGTGAGAAAAAAATTAGATTAAATAAATTGTGCTGTTAATCTTAAAATAAAATATGAACATAAATTTTTTAACCAATCATTCTTTTTATCTAAATAAATAGTCTATAATCATTTTTTCATATGGTAACTTTATATTACCTAAAGTTAATTTATTTATTTTATTATGGAAAAAATCATTTATCAACAAAATGAATTTTTAATTTTTTTTGTTTTTCAAAAAATATAACCAATAAAAATTTTGCAAAAATATATTTCAGAATGAAAAAAAAAATCAGTCCATAAAAATTTAAAAGTCTAAAGTATGATCCAAAAATACTATCTAAAAATTTTACATTTTTGGAATGGATATTTAGGAATAAGTAATTCCAACTAGTCAAAAATCAATTTTAGAATATTTAATTTGATTTTTTTAATATTTAATTCATATTTTTCAATATAGTTTAGAATTATATTCTTCAAAATGTATAAGAATTTTAAAAAATATATCATTCCACACTAATAAAAATGATGCATGTAGAAATTATAAAGGTGTATGAAGCAATTACCATGATATTAATATCATGATGGACCACAAGGCCCAAATTAGTTTTGGATGTACAAACAGGATTGCACTTGCACATACTCTTCCCTCTAAATCAGATCCTCCAATACCAACATCTCCATGCCACCTTCAAATGCAGACAAATAAGCACATTCACTGGATTTTATGCAACATTTTTGAGATTTGTGAAAAGCTAGGAAAGAAAATTGGCATTGCCATAAGAATGATCTTCTCCTAAATGAAAATATGGATGAATAGTCATTCTTAGTTTATTCTTAGATGTATAGAAATTTGTGATGATTGACCAATTTGATATTAAATGGTAAATTTTAAGATTTAACTTGTAACTTTATTACCCATTTAAACATTAAATAAAAAAATTTAATTTTTTTTGTAAAGACTAAATTTTTATCCATTTACACATTTACTAAGAAAATTCTCACATGGATATGTTGCTTTGAAACCCATGTGAACCTTTTCACCACATTGAGGAGTTTCCACTTGAGGGAATTTGCCTTGTGATAATACCAAGTAAAAAGACAATTAAATAGAGAATAAAGGAAGTGAATGGACCAAATCCCTATGCTTTGTTTCCTCAATCAAACTACCTAGTCAAATTGAGGACCTTAATGAGCCTAAAACATGGCATGTGATTGCCAACTTTTGCTTAACCAAATATATATATATATATATATATATATATATATATATATATATATATATATATATATTATTTATGTAACAACACTCCATGACAGATATGATGGGACCCTATTCCTATTTAAATTGATAGTCATGTGTAAACAACCATTGCTGCTTCAACAAAACTTGTCCTTTTCTCTGCTGCATTATTATTTGCATGCATTTTATTCTGCACCGACCGTAATTTCAACTTCTTTTGTGTGCATTGCAACATAATACAAAATATGGACCCATTTATATATATAAATATATCCAATGCTAAGTGTTGGTTTTTGAATAAATGGTTTATCAGTTGAGGTAAACTAAGGTACAAGGCCTAGTCATATAGCAGAGAAGATGCAATGCTTCATTGTACTATATATGGATGCAAAGTTTTCAAGTTTTTATAAGGATGACTATAGATACATAGGGTACTTTTTATGGAGTCTCATTTCACACATTTCTACAAATGAAGAATGAAAAAGTATCTTTAAGGACTGATATGAAAATGATCTTATTTATAAGAACTAGAAATATATTTGATGTTTTCTTAATGGTTTATATCAGTTTTCTGAAACATTGTTTTCCATCAAATTGCTTTCTGAAAAGACTGTCCTATTATCTTTTCATTGATAAAAAGAAATATAATTTTCTAAGAGTTGAAAAAAATACATTCATTTCAACCGAAATGTTGTCTTTTTTTTCTCTGTCTTAAATGTGCTTTGATACACAACGAGTTAAAGTACATAGATCATGCAGCATTTAATATCAGTACATTTTTCCTTTTTGAAAATAATATCAGTGGCTTTTGGTCATCACCTAAGCTAATTAATCTAGCCATTTAAAAACTTTGGTCCTTGTGGTGGTCCTCACTTGTGAGTACTAGCATAAAATGAGATTGTAACATAAAGTAATTGAACTCTATGTTGACAAAACCACTTACACCTTACTAGTTGTTGTGGGTATTTGGGAGCCAACAAAGATCAAGTCAAGAGTTTCCTCTTAAGGGGACATGGCAGAGTAAATTTAAAATTGTCTTTTTTCCTTCTTCTCATCTTTTAAATGTGAAATATTAAACACCTTTTGGGAATGAAATATTAAACTATAGTTACATCATAAAAATATTCAAGAATTTGCAGAAAAGAAAAAGAATGTATGTAGAGGAAGTTTAAAAAGTAAATAAGATATTGAAACTCATAATTCTCCATGGTCATTAAGCAATGTCCCAGGAAACTTGTAACATTCTGCTCAACAGAGACCTTGAAAGCTCTTGAATCCATGCAACCTTATTGGATTTTGGAAAATATTGAAAAGGGAAAAATTGGATTACTTCTCACAATGTTTTGCTGCATCAAGACAATTTAAACCAGGGTTTGGTTAAGCAGAAACAAATGGATAAGGGAAGAAAAGGTAAATTAGTCTTCAAATTTAAAAAAGTTTACTATTTAGTTTGATCTTCACTTCTGTATATGCTTATTTTTATTTTAATTAGTCAAATTATTTGTTATGGTATTCTATAGAAATATGTTCGAAGAGGTCAAAACTTGAACTGACATAAAAATAAACAAAGCATATACAAATTTAAGGATTTGGTCAAAATTACAAATTTTTTAAAATCTGAAAACTGAAATCAGAATAAAAGAAGAAGAGACCAAAATCACAACATTAGTAGACACATGTTGAAAGAGGTCTTAAATTCATGGAAATAATATATGGTTGGTGGTCATAGTAGGACTAGTATTTTTCTATATGGTTGATGATGGACCTTAAAAATGGACCCAAGTATGAGTATTTTAGAAGGATTCTGCCAGTTGTTGTTGACGTACTTTTCACATGGTTTCTGATCCAACCATTTCTCATTAACCGACAACTGGAATCACCAAAACACACATTGCAACCAAGGAAGAAAGTTTGATTTTTACCACAAGGGACAAACATCAAATCCCAAAATCTATATATAAAATGTAATTTGGATGAAAGTATATATAGAACTCTCAGTAACTATGATCTTTACTTGATTGACTGTGTAAAAGATTTTACTATGTTTACCAAAGTTCAAGAACTAAATATTTGAGTAAATTGTCTTCTGCTGAAAGTTGAAAACAAATTTATTAAAAACTTCTCCTAATAACTATTCTTCCACATACATATGAACTCAAAGATCAAACTCTTAACACTATGTTATAGGGACATAGTTATCTAGACCATAAAACCTTACATCGATGATCAAGTTATCTAATCACTTGAAAAAACCCACTATCTATGTTTAATCTTCACCATTTGTTATCATGTCTAATAACTAATATTTGTTTATCTATATGTATCTATATAATGAGCTAAGCTTAGAATACATCATTCAATAAAAAATTATTGAATGGTTTTAAGAGGACTAAAAAATATTACACATCCCTCATTTATCTGTCTGCAAGTCTTCTGATTGGAGGCAATGGATCTGTATGACTAGTGTTAAGGACGTGGCCATTGGCTTATCATTGGAAGCTGCTTCAATGCTTCTCCTTATGCAAGCAGAGAGTTACCTAATTGCGTGGCACAGGGACCCAAACATGCACTGAAAGTGATAGTTGTAATGAAAAAATGTGTGATGGGATAAGTTGAGAGGCAGTGAAAATGGTCAGCTAAATTTAGCATGAGATGAGGACCATGGTATTGAAAGCAACATATCAAAAACAGATGTGAATAAATCTTGCATTTCATTTTGTTACTTTCTTCAGATTTTTTGATACTATCCATATTTTGAAAGAGATGGGGAGGACAGGCAAATGGCTTAGGAACTTGTTGACAGGGAAGAGAGACAGAGAAAAAGAGAAGGAAAAATGTGGTACCAACCTGTGTTTGTTAAATGGCACAACAGAAAATCCAACCACTCCTCCTTCGACAACAACAACAACCCCCAAAGAGAAAAGAAGGTGGAGTTTCAGGAGATCATCAGCTTCCAGGGAACTGAATCTTGCAGAATCTGGTGTCACTGCTTCAGTGACAGTGCAAACTGCCACCGCAGATGCTGAGAATGATCAAAGGAAACATGACATGGTGGTGGCTGCTGCTGCACCCGAGGCTGCTATGATCTGCTTAACTCCTGATTCCAAAATATCATCAACAAGTATTGAAGAGGCAGCAGCCATTAAAATTCAGTCAGTGTTTCGGTCCTACTTGGTATGTTATGTCAATTGGAGTTGTTTGGTTGGAAAAAAAAAAAACCTTTTCTCTTTAAATTTTATGCACTTTATTCTATATAGATTACAGAAAACAGGAAACAATGAAAACAAAAAATGAAAAAAAGGAAACGTTTCTCAGACCAGAGATTGGACTTTGTGTGTGTAGAGAACTGATATTGGTATATGTGTGACTAATACTTCAATGTTTCTGTAATAGGCAAGAAAGGCACTGTGTGCTCTTAGAGGACTAGTGAAATTGCAGGCACTAGTGAGGGGTCACTTGGTGAGAAAACAGGCCAGGGAGACGCTGAGATGCATGCAGGCTCTGGTCATAGCACAAGCCAGGGCTCGTGCTCAGAGGGCAAGGATTGTGTCAGAAGGACAGGTTGATCAAAAGCTTTCACCCTACAGAATAACCACAGATGACAACTTCTTCATGCATATGTATAATGTGAGTTCAATAACTACTGCCTACTACCTTTCAAATTGTAAAATGATGATTGGTCGAAATTTTACATGAAAATTTTCTGATTCCCTGTGTATAGAGATTGTGAATTTGCATCATCTAAGGAATGAATAATAAGCATTGGTCTTTTCAGCCTAAGGTAGTGAGAAAATGATAAATTTTCATTTTGAATTAATTGGATAAGCATTTTATAAATATGAAGACACATAAATAAAAGCAGGCTTGGCATTATTCAATTCGTGCAAGATACAATTTAGAGTTGCTTCTTTTATGTGAAGAATATCTTGCAATGTTGAATTTGGAAACTAAATTAAATTAATTTACTCTGACAAAAAAAAAAGAAAAAGAAGAAGGAAAATAACAATAACTTCTGTTCATTGATATAGAATGTGGTTTTGTTCATTCAGGAAATGGACAGTGGTTTGGAATTGGAAGAGAATGCAAAGATTGTTGAGATGACTGTTTGTGAATCAAAAGGCAATTCCAGAGGCAAAAACAGCACTGCGAATCGTGAACTTTCTGATCATAGATTTTCTGCATATCATCCATCAAATGGTTCATACTCAAAGGAGGAAAACTGCAATGCATCACCTGCACCATCAACCCTGACAGAATTGAGTCCAAGAGCATGCAGTGGCCATTTTGAAGAGTGTTCCTTCAGCACAGCTCAAAGTAGTCCCTACTACTACTCAACAGTGTCAAGAGTGGACAACACAAAGGTACCTTTTGCCTTCCCTAAACCAGACTACACAGAACCCATGTCCTATGACTACCCTTTGTTTCCAAACTACATGGCCAACACAGAATCATCAAGGGCCAAAGCCAGATCACAGAGTGCACCAAAGGCAAGGCCGGATTCGTTTGAGAGGCAGCCTAGCCGGAGAAGGCCTTCAATGGAAGGGAGAAATGTCCCAAGGCCAGTGAGGATGCAGAGGTCATCTTCACATGTTGGTGTCACTGTCCAAAACTACCAATACCCTTCGTCAATAAAGCTTGACAGGTCCATAGTCAGTGAGTGTGGCTCTACAAGTACAGTGCTCACAAACTCTAATTACTACTGCACATGATCATGATGTGAGTACTGCTACTAACCAATCTCATGTGACATGTTCTCACCACAAAATTGAATTAATAGTGCAACACAAAAGCAACTCAAAGGAACATGTGTCGTAACAATAATAGTCTTACATAAAGACTAAGTAATGTCGCTTAGTTTGATAATACTATTTGATCTGATAAGGTTTTACTGTTATTTGTTTTGGCTGCAACCTCATGGACTTTCCACTACAACAAAGGTACCCCATTCACAGCAAGTCCAAAATTCCAGAGTTCATTCACCCTTTAGATTCAAAAACATATAATAAACTCTGCATTTACCAATTCAGAGTTCTAGTTTGCAAGGGATTTGATTTTTGAATGAAGTTCAGAGTTTGAAGAGTGTCTTCTTGTATTTATTTTCCTGTGGATTATAGAACAATTGTGAACAGTGTATAAATTTTAGAATGTGGATATTTTCTAACAGCAATTATACTTTACATTTAGTTTACACAAGTTTCTCCATATAAAAGAAAAAAATAAAAAATGTAAAGAAACTATTTCACCAAACTTCTAAATATTAATTTATGTTATGTCAATTTCAATTAAGTTTGAATGTCTTATTCTAAACTTGAAGCTATTAAACCACTTATCATTTTTAAATAAATTGATATTTAAATCATCAAATAATGTATAAATAACAAGGGAATTTAGATTATCAAAGAAAATGTATATAATTTGCGAAAATGGATTTGCTCCTAATAACTAATTAAAAAGTCTTTAAAATGGATCAAATACACAAAAAATCATGATATCAAATATACTGGATCATTTTTAATTTGGTCTATCTATTTCATGATTTAAATGTATTTAAAATAATTCCTCATATAAATCAATCTATTTTAAAAAAATAATATTTTTTATTAAAATATATACATATATTATAATTTAATATCAAATTATTATATTTAAAATTAAATTATATTTTATCAATATGACTTAAATTTTAAAAGTACATTTTTTATTTTTTTACTTTCATAAAATAACTAAAAAAAGTTCAGAAATCTAATATAGGAGTGAAATCCATTTAGAAAATGAACTAAACCAGCATGAATGTATCAACAGTTCCTTTTAACACCTTTGATATCAATGTTCCAAAATGGTAATTAATATACACAAAAAATTAAATTTATATATAATACATGTATTATAAAATTTTTAATTTAATATATATGATTAAATTATTGCATCAATTACTAATATAACACTTTTATCTTTAAAATATCAAAGAACACGTACATAAATTAGAAAATATTTTTATTTAAAAATAATGAAGTTAGTGAACGGAATTTATTTTTACAAAACATTAAAAATATCTTTAAAATTAAGAAGCTCCTTAAAATTAAATTGTAGATTTTAGAATCAATTATACTTAGGGAAAAAAACATTATCATTCTGTATAGTTTATTACAAAAACAGTTAACTTAAACCAAGTGTGTAAAAATAGTTATCAGCTTTCATTTTTCATGTAAAATTATTAAAAAGAATGTTTATTTTTAAAAAATCTAATCTGTTTCATATCTACTTTTCTTTCATGTACTTTACTTTTGAAGAAGTAAAAACATAATAAATAATAAGCAATACGTGAAATTTTACAATAATTAGATACCACACAGACCAAAAGTGAAATTGAAATTGTAAAATAATAAGCAATTTAGTTTAGGATTGTGCAAATTATACCAAGTTTTTGCTCCTCTGCTAATTCTTCCAGTGTTTTGATTTCCTCTTTTGCTCATACCAGTAATGTTTTCAGTGATTCCTTGACATATATAGACTATGAGTGACCTACCTGAATGTTCTTTTGTGACCACAAGTCAAGAACATGATCCACTTTTGCTGGGACCTCATTTAATACCAAATAAATGACACAAAATTGGGTGTTGAGGAATATGTTACAAACATCCCTTCCAACATCAATCATCATGACCAAACTTTGCACATTATGTATACTGCTTTTTTGTTTCCTAATCCATCCAAATATGAAACAAATATGAATATGTAATGTTTTGCAGGACACTTAAATTAACTAATTTATATGGGAAAAATTAGAGAAACTTCTTAATCATAGAATAATATTTAATACCAGACACAAATATTTCTGTTCAAAATTTGGATAAACTGAGTGATTATATTATCATAATTCATGTTAAATAAGATCCTATAATAAGTTCTCTTCTTTCTTCCAATACTGCAGCTTCGTTACAGACAATTAGCAGAATAACTTTCCCTTTGCAATATTCAAAATAAGTGGAATTTCTATGCGCTATCAGAAATAATCATTATATGACTTTTAAAGTGGTTATTGTAGAAGTCATAAAATGTATCATATATTGTCGTCTGTCATTAGTTGACAGTGTAAACACATAAACTATTTATGCTACAAAGAGGATACATGATAATCGATTGATCTAAATTGGACATCCACCACCAAATTCTATATTCAGATCTGAACCACAAAATGTTACAGATAAAATATCTAAGCTAACTACTTGAATACTTGCTTTGGCAAAACAGAAAAGTGCAAACAAACTTAAGGTCAAAGTTTCCAACCCCCAAGAACATATAGGCAATCATACAAAAAGAAGTACTAAAAATGCAAATCCTTCATGGCTTGGATAATTTAGAATAATTAATAAATAAATATACTGATCTAACAAAATCACGAAGCACACAACCTTGCCAGCATTTGTCAAATCCCAAGAAGACAAATAAAACATCACCAAATTGCATCTGTATTTGTTGAACAAGCAAACCTTCATATAAGCCTGTCACTTTTCCCTTATACACCAATTACTAGAGAAGTACACTAAGATCGGGACATCTTTTACTTGAATAACCGGGGAAGAACTTCATGAACACCAATGTCCAAAACCTCCGGATCCCTGAATATAGCAAACAGATAGTTTTAGTTTGTTAGTCTCTAACAACAGCAGTGCCTTGACCTAACTTAAAAGTTACAAATTAAAAATAAGAGCTTAAAATTTAAGGTTGAAATTTTCAGGAAAATGGTTATGCACTTAATATAAAATAGTTTTACATTGGCATCCAATCATAAACTCTTATAGACTTGTTTGAACAAACTTTTCTATAAACATTTTTAAAAGAGAAAAAAAAAAAAAAAAGCTATTCCAAAAACAAACTTATGTATGATAAGCAACTTGTACAAACAGACCCTATATACGATAAGTTTGTTGACATTTAAAATGAATACCATGAAACGTATACCATAGTGATATGTGATCAGATGACAATGACAGTGTAAAACTATTTTATACGATCAGAGCAAAAGCATTGTATTCTAAAACTTTCTGGTAATTCTATAGTTTTTTAAACATAAGTTACTCTGAAGTTGAAATTTATTTGATAATGTATTTTTAGGTCTAGGACTTGAAGTAAAAAAGTAAAAGGAGATGTAGAAGTCAATACTTTTTAGGTCTAACTTTTTTGAGAATTCATTTATTATCAAGCCAAACTGAGTCAAACACTATTACCTTAGTGGATAGGAAGTAGTAAAAATAGGAAAGAGAATAAGTTTATTAGACTATTATTATAAGCATCTATCCACGTTCCTCTCAAATGAACATTTGATCCTTGCAATATTACCCTCGACGAGTTAGAAAACTTATGTAAATAAGTGTATGCAAGAGATAATTGGAGAGAAACCTGCACAATGTCTGCCCCTTTTCATTTGAACTAGGTAAGAAAAAGAGCTTTCGCAGAGACGGTGACTCAAATTGAGCAAAGAAACCATCACTCTGCGCATGTTTCCACTTTCTTGATCCTTGACCTTTCCAGACCTGCAGTTATAGAATATCATTAAAGATAAATTCTGCAGTCATTTAGAATTTGCAATTCAAACAGAATGAGAGACGTATTCCTTCAGTTCAGTCCCTCTTTTACCATCTCCATGTGCCGTGTGGTCATGTCTGGAATATGTAATGTACTAAAAAAATTAACGATATCAAGTGCTAAGATATTTTAATTATGCTACAGACCTTTTCCTATTTTCATTCATGTAATGCTATACTAAACTCAAAACACGAATGGACATGATAATATCTGAACTACCTACACTCATACTGGGCCAACCTAAACTGATACCTTAATCCACTTAAACACTTTTGTACGTCCAAATTTCACACACCTTGAAACCTAGGAGTGAAAATATGAATTCTCTTCACTTTCACAGTGAAGATGTGATATGCCTCAAAAGTTACCCCTAAACCTTGTAATACAATTTCCCATTTAACTGGAACTTCTTAACCATTGTACAGTATCTGATGAGGAAGTTTCAATCCTCAACTCTTTAAGAAATCAGAAGTTACCTGAGGATAAGCAATAATGCTTTTGGGAGTCACCAAGCAGGCTGCTTTGGAAAAAGACTCCTCAGCGTACTGTCGAAGAAATGAAACGCAGTTGCTGTGCGTATGTGGTGATTCAAAAGCCTGCCAAATAAGATGAGAAAATAAAAATATTAAAACTCAGAATACCATACAGGGAAGTTTTTAGAGTTGATAATCATAAGGTAACAACAAAGACCAGATAAATAAGCATGAATATTAAGCATAAATTTTATAAAAAAGATATTGAAGCATGAAAAGCAAGGAACTACAATTATAATTGCACAAAGATTTAATGAAAAAATGCATACCTTATCAATATTCACAACAGGGGCATACTTATCAGTCTGTGTCTTTTCCTTATCGAGAAGAAAATAAACTCTGGCATCCACTGAAGAAGTTTCATGCCATGATTTTACAGCAGTCTCTATAGTCTCAACAAGGAATGAAAACAAATCTTTCCAGCATTCTTCAGATCCATACTTTCTGGCCTGTATAGAGGAGCTCATTTTAATCCACACAAAGGAAATTTTAAAATGATGCATGATTAAATGGAAAAAATGAATTCTTTCACATCCTTATCTAAATAAGGATAATACGGAATCAAAGTTGAAGGAAACAGATAAAATAAAACATCTAGAAACCAAGATACAGAAACAAGAAAATAGATATATTTCCAACATTCTTGGATCCTTTTTCAGATGTTTTTCTCTGTTTCTGAGAACCAGAATCTCTGTGCTTTGTGGCAGTCTTGCTCAACCTTTTATTTCATTATCAATGATTGGAGTATTTAGCATAAGACTAAGACTTCTGAATACTAATTATGAATATATCTCAAATTATAATTAAGGGTAGTCTTAAAATATTTAATTTGTATCTTAAAATGTTCATAGGAGTGGTCATTCCATCCCACTATAGTGATTTTAGGGTCAGCCACTCTCAGCTGTTATTTGGGATGGATAACTATGAGGTTAGCCTACATAATAGCTATGCACTGAATTTGATACTTTCGACTCAATTTAAGAATATACATCATTCCAGAACTTCTGTTTCTATCCTCTTTGTGTATTTGTTCCTCTTTTCTACTGCATTTCTCACAACTTTTTGTCTCTCTTCTTCAATACCTCATTCCCTTCTCTTTCTTTCTCCAGTACCCTCAAAAGAAAAAGCTAAGAAAGCTCATACTTGTTGTGCACTCCTAGTTAAAGATTGGGAGTACATGTATACTAACCATTTCAGATTTCAATGTATCCAAATGTTTGGCCACGTCAACATTGGATCTCATATTCTCCACTTCTTGAGCTCGCTTGCTATCTTTCACCATTTGGTTTATCTTCTTTATTTTTTTTGATACTTCTTGACTTTGCGGGTTGTACTGCAATGCTATCTGAAAGGCAGCTAAAGCCTACAAACAAATATTCACACAAGCATACACAGTAAGATCAAAATCCTAAATCAAAGCAAAACAAATAATTAAATTTAGGCAACAAGCTATTATATACATACATCGTCATATCGTTTCATGGCTTCCAATATGCTTCCCTTCCTGAAATATCCCTGGAAGTGTATTCAAGCAGCATCACTTAAAACTATATTACAAAGGTTTACACACTCAAATATTAAGAAAATTAGATAAACATTTACCTTTTCCCATTGGGGTTTTAATTTGATTGTCATCTCAGCATCTTCAAGAGCTTTATTAAGCTTATCCAATTGCAGCAATGCTGCAGCACGATTACTGAAAGACACCAAATAAACATAAGAAACTAAGTCAGGAGTATGGAGAAGTGTTTATGCATTGAGTTCATGTGACATTAACATCTAAGTGGCACACTAAACATTTCTAGAATGGCCTATATTAATAATCATTTCTAGCATTATGTCATATGATAATCAATCAATACGGCTATCAAATGAAATGTAAATCCAAAAAAAATACTTGAAATAGTTAACCATTCAAATATACACCATATTTGAGCACTCTATCATGATAAGAGTCTGAATAATTATTTTTTCGTAGTCAATTATCTGAATTCTAAATTATTATCATTATTTCAATGTTCAAAACTCTGTAATCTATATATATATATGCCCTGTGTGTCACAGGTTAGCCAAATTTAAAAGAATTACATTTTCAAAAGAATAATTATATCCAACCAAAAATGCACCTGACAGCATTTCTTTTATAAAGGAAAGGAAGCCTTATTTTTGTATCTTTTACATATTTTTTTCTTTCATATCTTTTATATATTTTTACATTTTTTTCTTTTTTTATCTTTTCTTACATATTTTTACTTCAAACCCAAAGTTTTGAACTTAATATGATATTGTTATTGTTATTGCAGAGGATAAAGACTGTGAGAATTTTTATGAATACCCCTCCATGAACACACTCCCCTCCATGAACATTCTCAACAACACTCTCTATATGAACACACTCTTCATTTCTTTTCTTTTCTTTTTTAAGAGTTTAAATTCACCTATCTTCTGAACCTTTAAACCTATGATTTCATTGCCAAATTTTTTTTCTCTTGTATCTTTTACAATTTTTTTATTTTTTTATTTTTTTTCAAACCCAAACGTTTTGAGCTTCAACATTGTTATTGTAGAGAGTAGAGACTGTGAGAATTTTTTATGAACAGTCTCCACATAACACTCACTGCATTTCTTCTTTACAGGTTTACTTTCACCTATCTTCTAAATCTTTGAAGATAAGTTTCCACAATATTTTTTTTCCATAATAATAATATTTTCTATTTTTATAAACTAATTAAAAAAAATAAGAGATACTATTATTTGCCTTAATTATTAATTCACATACTATGAGAAGAGTATGAAAACTATATTTAAGGAAGTGACTCATATCAAAATTTATGAGATGCTTCCATCAATTTATTGTAATTTTTTCTTATCACAAATTATGAATGTACAATGCATCACAGCTTCTATGCAAATAATAAGGAATAGTGAGGAGCGTGTCACATAGAATGGTGAACAGAACTGGTTGCTTATTGACTTTTTTTTAGCAATTACTGTGCTTTGGTAAGCTAAATTCTATTATTATTATTACTTAGTATGCATGGTTGCTTACAAGACAAAAGCTAGCTTCTAAATGTTCTTTGCCTGAACATATGGAGGAAGCTTCTGGCCAGAGTCTTTATTGTATCTTCTTAACCAAAAAAATTTATCTCCAGAATGTAGAATAATAATGATAACCAAAGAAAAGAAGAAACAATTTGTGATTTCAAGGGACACAATAAAGGAGAGAAAAGCAAAATGCTGAAGCAAGTTTAAAACCCGGAAATTGAAAGAAGTGAATAATGACAACCAGATGAAAATAGGAGAATAATTTGAAAGAAAAAAAGGTACCTATAGAGAGTAGGGTTAGAGGGGTCTTGCTTGATGGCTTGAGTGTAGAGTGCAGCAGCTTTGAGATACTTCCCTGACTTGAAAAACTCGTTACCCTGATCCTTCAGAGAAATCTCCGAACCTGAACCTTCTTTCGTTTCTGCCATAGATGATTTTCTTTTTCGTTTTAACCTTAAAATCTGTGAGTGATTCTGGTTCGTTCCTAAATGATGTCTGTAGGGTTTACCACGGAGGATGTTTGTTCCTTCCAAAACCTTTTTCTTGCCCTTTTAGATGTGTTTTTTTTACTAAGAATTTAACATTTCTTTTAATCATAATATATTTTATATTCAAAATATTATACTTAATGTTTTATTTCTGGTTGAATTTAATTTTTTTATCTGTTTGAAATTAATATTAAGAATTTTTTTTACACTTTTTTAATCATTATTTATTCCATTCTCAAAATTAAAATGGTACCATCAGTTACTAAGATTTGAATTTTTATATTAAGAAACATAGTTCGTTATTACTCATGAATTTATTTTAACAATATTAATTGTAATAATTTTTAATCAATATCGTAATACAAAGATTAAAAAACTCTTTAAACGAAAAAACTAATTCATTTTTTTGTTTAAATTTTTTTATTATATTTTATAAATCTTGATTAAGAATACTCTTAACTTTTGTCGTTAAATTTATCCTTTTTAAAAATGGTTTTCTCTAACTTGATTACCTGACTCAACTCAAAATATTTTTTTTCTTCATTTTTTATTAGAATAAATAATTTTGAATAAGTTAACATATTTTGTTATCTTTCAGGAATCAGTTTAAATTTATATGTTATTTAATATTTTCTATATCATTTTTATTTTAAAAAATATTTGGAAAGTCCTAAAATATTATTATTTAGTTAAATGATAAACTTTAGAATTTATTCATTATTTTATATTTGAATTTTTATTTAATGAATTCCTAAATAAATGACTTCAAATAAACTTAATGTCATTGGAAAATCTTCTACCCAATAATATACCTTAAATATAAAAAATTTAATAAATATATACAATAGAAAAAAAAATAATATAAATGGTATTATGATGTAAAAAAATCAAATTTTACTCTTTTAATGAAAAAATTCAAAGTATTTCTTAATAAAAATAATTAAAGGCCTAATCATTTGAAATTATAGTTGTAATAAATTAAAATTTTAATTAATATGTTCTTCATAATTAAGTAAAATTTTCTTTCTTTTTATTAGATGGATCAATTCAATTTATTACATATTTAATCCGTTATAGTTTTTTATTTGAGATATTAAAATTTATTTTAGATTTATTCAATTCAAGCAAGTTATTGAATTATTCTTTAGAATTTAGAAATTTCATTTTGGAATGTTTAAATTTTACCTTAATAACCATTGATTAATTTTTAATACAATCTACTAATACAATTTAGGTACATATCACAAAATCAAGGTTCTATAATGATAAATACTTTATTTGTTTATTTTTTCCATTAGTATGCTCTACCATGTTCATATTACATATGTAATACTGAAAAATGTCACATTTTCTCTCAAAATTTACAAATTAGTCATGAATTTCATATATGCCAAATTCTCAAAAGAGGTATCCACATTTAAAATGTCTATCAAGAACAAAATTGTTTCTAAAAAACTGAACATAGAAAAAGAAAATGCCACATTCATCATTACATCTAAATCAATGCAAAATATATTTACACTGTCATATGTCTGCTATATAAACCCCCATATGATACATGTTACCAAGCCAAAGACTAGTTTTTGCATCACCCCATTTGACCAAATTTTGCCAAATTTTGGCCAAATTCTTGCCATTTGTTTGTGCACCACCACCATGACCAACCACTTCTGCAATGACATGTTAAACTATGCACAGTTCCCAGAACTTTACAGCAACACAGGTCCAAAAGGATGCAAGTTTTGCAATCAAGTTTTCAGTAGCACTCAGACCCTTTTAAGCCATCTTGAGTCTCATATGACACAAGAAGAAGTTGCAGTTAGAAGACTCTATTCATCACCACATCATGTCAATTCTCAAAAGCAATTGGTTTCAAACCAGTTTCCACCACAACTCATCATAGGTGATGGTAGGGTTTTCCAAGCACAACCACAACCTATTATGCAGATGCCTCTGCCAATTAGCAGAAACCCATTTTTCAATTCTAGACAAATTGGTTCATCCTCAATACCAATTAGGAAAATGCAAGTTCCACCACAGGTTTTTCCATGTGATGGAATTATCAATGATGATGGGTCTAAGGCATATATCTTGAAGTTGGAGAAACCCATCAAGAAGATTGATTTCATTGATTTGGTGAACACAGATGATGACAACAACTCTAACCTGGAAGAAGTAGATTTGGATCTAAAGCTCTAGGAACTTCATTTACCTTCTTCAAATTCTAAGAGTTTTAGTTTTTTAGGTTATGGATTATGACATGTTACAATTTTATTTTGTTAATTTTATGTTGGTCTTCAATGAGTTGAGAGTAATATGATGTGGACAATGGAGAAAAAGAAGAAAAATAGTGTCTTGCTGTTTTTTTGTTCTTACCATTGAAAGACTACACAAACTATTCAATGTTTATTAAATCTAATGCAAATTTTTATAATTTATTTTGATTGATTTGTAATGTAATTTAACTAATATATGTGTTTTTTTTTTAATTATCACTAAATTTTAGTGAATTTAGAATTAGCCAACACTAATTTGGTGAATACTTGGATTATTTTTAATATTACTGTATAGATTATAAATTTAAAAGCAAGTAATTAAAATTATTGTAATTTTATGTAAAAAATTACCTTCTAGAGATTTTACAATAAAAATATTTATTAAATTACCACGATTAATTTTTTAATATTATTTTTTTTCAATTAGTAATAATAGGAAGAAAATTAATATTTTTTTATTTATGTTCATATTCCATATAAAAGGAAGACTAGTAATGTAGTTGAAAATCTTCCACCCTATGAAATTATGATAGAAAAAAGAAAATATAAGAAAATAATGAATATGCACAATAGAAGAAAGAAAATGTATAATTTAAATGAAATTATGATATAAAATCAAACTTGACATTTTTTTTATGAATTTGAGATAATTTCCTAAGAATCAAAGATTTACTATTTGATGCTAAAATCCATTTCAAATTAAACTAATTGAAACATTTTATCAATTGTTCAACATTCTTTTTTTTCCAAAATTGAAAATTTATTTAAAGAAGTTTATATTTTACCTTAATCAACTTTCTTTACTTTTTCAATGCAATCCAAAATTGAAAATTGGTTGATATTATTTTCTCCTTTGTAATGTCTTTTTCAAAAAATAATATACCAAAAGACACAATAATTGATTCTAGGATTTAACCTAGAAAAAGGATAGAAAAAGACACAACACATCATGTTCATACCATCATACAAATGCAAGTGAATTATTACATTTTAAGATTTTTATTTTAATTTATGTTATCTTGTCTTCAATGATTTTTATAATTATAAAAATAAGTAAAATAATATAAGAAAATCACCTTTTTAAATTTTATACAAATAAAAACATTAGCACATATTTTTTATACATGTTATCTCTTAAATGGAGTAATTTCTTAAATTTTTATTACACCATAATTATAAACTTATGCAAAATGAACAAAAATTAAGTCAAAATTTTATTATTATTGAATCCATTCAAAATTAAAGTGAAGTCAAATAAAAATAAAGTTTTAGTAACATAATATACAATCACGTGCCTTAAAACAAATTCTTCATTATTAATTAAGAAAGTTAAGCAATTCAATAATGAAGTGAGATCTTTGAAGTGTAACTTAGATCTAACTAAATTAGTTTAATTTAAATGATATAATAATTTAGAATAAAAATTATTATATTTAATTATTAATTATTTCTGTGTTAGTAATTTATAGGTTCACTACATTTTGTAAACCCTAGCTATATGAATGCAATTGTTATTTTAAAACTTCATATCGAAAACCATGTTAATTCTAAACTAAATTGGGTTTATGTTTAAATTCACTTTAAATAATATACTTAAATAATGTTGAGATATTAATCATTGTAATTTTAGATAAATAATTACATATTTAATATCATATTGAGATATAACATTTTTTTAGTGTGAAAATATGAGATATTACATGTTTGAATTTACAATATATATTGTGACTTTTTTATTTTATTTTTATATGTAAACACGTATCATGACAATTAAATCAAATATGATTATAAATTATAAATTGTTTAATTAAAATAATTTTAAGCCTATATTTGGATAAACATTATTTTTTTTTTAGTTTTGATTTGAATGTTTTTTTTTTTTTTTAGTTTTGATTTGAATGTTTTTTTTTTTTTTTTAGATTTGGAATGTGTATCTAAGCACATTATTAAAAAACATTTTCTTATTGAAAAAAAAAATTAAATGTACTTTAATCTTTATAATATATATTTTGTTTTAATTTTTATAAATATGTATTTTAAAACACTTTTTGAAAAAAATTTTTTAATCTTTATTATTTCAGTTTAGCCCTTCTATACTTATTTATTTTTTGTATTTTATTATAATATTTCCTTAATTTTTCAGTTTCTTTAAGAAAATGCTGACAAACAAATATTTCATATTACAAAAAAATATTATAAGATTAAAACAAAAATAACAACAACTAAAATATATTTTTACAAGAATAATCATAAAAAGTATTTTTATAAAGCTGAAAAATATATATTAGATAGAAAATATACATTTAAACATAAAAAAATACTAATAACTTTAGAAGTTTACTTTTAAAATATAGATGATTAATTTTAATTGTAATAGAATTTTTTTAAATACTTTTTTTTTATATATAAATTGTATTAAATTGGTTACTTAAAAGAGATTTCTTTTTTTCAAAATTTACCAATGACAAGTTAAAGTCTTGTTAAATTTAATTATCGAGTAATAGTCTCTATATTCAATTTAAAATTTTACATAAAAATTTAAAAGAATTTGGTTTTATTAATAAAATAATTCAGATATTTATATGGATGAGAATAAATTTATTATAATATTTATTTATAAATTTTTAATTTTGTATAAGCTAATTATTTAATATTAAATTATTATTACTAAATTCATAAATTTATTATTAATAATAAAATTTATTAATTATCAATTAAATATTTTACTATTATTAATAATAATAAATTTTATTAATTATAAATTAAATATTTTACTATTTATTAATAATAATAAATTTTATTAATTATCAATTAAATATTTTACTATTTTATTAATAATAATTTTAATTAATTATCAATTAAATATTTTATTATTTTATTAATAATAATAAATTTTATTAATTATCAATTAAATATTTTACTATTTTATTAATAATAATAATAATTTTAATTAATTATCAATTAAATATTTTACTATTTTATTAATAATAATAAATTTTATTAATTATCAATTAAATATTTTACTATTTTATTAATTGTAATATTAATATTATATAATTTTTTTCTATAATTAAAATATTATCAATTAATAATATATTTTTAATTTTAATTGATAATATATTATTTAATTAATTATATTAATTATTTTAATTTAATATTTAAAAAAGTATTTTAATTTTTTCTAAAAAAAAATAAAAATCCCTTTCAGAATGAAAAATTAAATTCTGAAATGGTTTTTTTATTGTATGTATAATTTAGTTATTAAGAAATCGAATTGTAAACAGAGACTTTGAATAATTTTATTCTGATAAATATTTTGAGAATGAATTTAGAAAAGAAAATTAGTTTATTCGAGAAAAGAATTCCTTCAACGGTAATCTGCAGAGGAAAAGAGTATAGAAATTTCTTTTGAGGCTAATATGGTAATTTCATCCAAATAGCGTTGATTTCCAGACTTGTATACGTGTGATAGCGTCACTATGTTGCCGTTTGTCAATTTTGTACAGTATTCCGGTTTTGCCCTCTGTTTTTTTCCACAATTCCAAAAAATGCACCCTTTTTGGTCATATCAGTTAATGTGTGAAGAAAAGTTTGAAGGTTGATGGTCCCTCCTTCTGTGAGTTGGTATCCAAAGAAGAACAACGATTGTAACACTCACTTGTCTTTGAAAGCCATTGAAGTTCTTCTTCCGAACCCGGTTGCTAAGCATTCACTGCAGCTTACCCTTTTTCCCTTTTGGGCTGTGAAGCCTGTTTTTCAAGCAAAGCTTGTCTTTTTGAGTCACAAAGTCTAACCCCACTTTGGAACTTTACTTTTTCCTTTTTGGGTATGTGAGCTTACCTCACTTTAGAGACTCATGTGTGATCCCTGAGAAAGTAAAACCCAGTTTCTGGTTTGGTTTTGGTCTCTCTCACAATGAACACTTCTACAAGGTTGGATTCAGTTGTGTTTCAGCTCACACCAACTAGAACCAGGTAATAATAGTGTTACTCCATTCATCAATATTTTTACCATCTTATTGTTTTTATTTATTTATTATTTTATTTTTTTTGCCATTTGTGTCATTTCTCACCCTAAATAGAAAACAAGAACTAAGGGAATAAGTTCGTTGGTTTTGTGTTTTTAAAGCACTTGGGGTGTTTGACAGTCCTAATAGTTTGCCCCACTCATCAATATATTTTACCATTTTATGGTTGTTGTTTTCTTTATACCATTTGTGCCATTCCTCACCCTAAATAGAAAACAAGAACCAAGGAATAAGCTTGTTGGTTTTGTGTTTTATCAAGCAGTTGGGGTGTTTGATAGTCCTAATAAGTTTGTTTATTTGGCGTTTTTTTTTTTTTTTTGGCACTTGGGATATTTCATAGTCGTAATACATTAAATTAAAATGGAGATGACTAGTGATTACCTTTTTAGAAGTAATAATAATTTTAGAGGATGTACTTAGTTTAGCAATCTGGTGGATTCAGTTCAGTTTTACTCTGAAGTTTGTTGAAATGATTGGATTGATTTTTTTGAGTTTGCAACTAGAGTCTTATCTTCCTTATTTATAAATGTTGTAGTTGATGCCTCAGCACTCTATTGCGTCTAAATTTGCTAGTTAATTTTTTATCTGATCAAAATTGCTGTTATGGGCTGACCGCTGTTAGGGGATTAATTGGGTGCCAAATAGAACCCCCCATAAGCTTTAGTATGTTACTGAGAAGGTGTATGTTGTTTTTGCTTCGAGTATATGCTTCAGAGAAGATATTTCAGGGAAAAGTATGTATAAGACTGGAATTTAGAAGCGTATTCAAATGAGAAAAATGATGTTACAATGAGTATAATGGGGCTTATATTGCTGGTCTAAAGAACCAATTTCCTAACTGATTTAACTATTTGTTATCGACAATTCTTCCTCTCTAATATAGGTCACCAATTGATCTATGCAAAAGCTCATTCAAAAAGAATGATTGTAGGAATTACTTTTTTAGTAACATGATTGTAGGTATTTGCTGCCTGACTTTTTGCTTTGTTTTTTACCCCCTCTTTAAATCAGATTTGACTTGGTTATAACTGTGAATGGAAAGAAGGAGAAAGTTGCATCAGGGTTGCTCAACCCATTTCTATCCCACTTGAAGGCTGCTCAAGATCAAATAGCGAAGGGTGGTTATTCAATTGTTCTTGTGCCTGAGCATGGTGGTGATGCCTCCTGGTTTACCAAGGGAACAGTTGAAAGGTGTGGCTGGTTATCGTAATCATTTTTTTGTTAATCTTTCTTATCTTTATATGTTTGAATTTGAATTGACAGTGATCAGTCATTTAAATATGCTTATTCAAGGTTATCATTTCTTCCGGTACTCAATCCAACATGGATCTAGTATGCTGTTTTTGGAAGTCGTGTTTTTCATGTAATATGTACTCCAAAATTCCTTTTATATTTCTTGTCTTCTTACTCTTTTGAAAGTAGAGGGATGTACTGGGGAATGGCTGAGAAACCATGCCTTTGAAAGTTAAACTCATAGACTAAATGACTAGTAACTCTAAGGTTGGACGCTTAAAGTTATTCCTCTTACAAATGATTCTAGGTGACATTAAGTTTCATATAAATTAGCATTCTGAACTAATTTCCTCTGCTTCTGTAGATTTGTTCGCTTTGTGAGCACTCCTGAAATATTGGAGCGTGTGTATACTATAGAATCCGAAATTGCACAAATTGAAGAGGCAATTGCAATTCAAGGAAATAATTCAATAGGGATTAACTTTGTAAGTAAAATATCTAACAATTTTTAATTTCAATCACAACAGTTAAAGGTCTTTTTAAATTAGCTTGTATATCTGTAGGTAGAAGAAAACCAAATAAAACATGTGGAGAGCACTGAAGGTAATTTTGAAAGAACAGGTACATCTATTGCATATTATTATCGTGTAAAACTATTAACTAACCTGTATCCAACAAATTTGGATATATTTAAAGTTTTGCTAAAATTTATAATTGTCTGCAACTAAGAAGACTTGCTGCTTTGCTCAGGCAGGAAGACTCAGCAGGATACAAATGAGGACAAAGCTATTGTACTTTACAAGGTTAGGAAAGTGTTGAATACCCTAATCTTATATAGATTTATTATTTTCTAATCTGTTTGAGGGAATATGTGCCAGTCTGATACAGAGCCACCTGAAACAAATGGAAGCACCAAATCAGAAGGAAACTCAAAGTAAGTTAACCTTTACTTTTTTCGTTATTTTCTATGGTCATCCCTTAAAGTGTGAATAGGAAACTTTAGTTGATGATTGTGTCTGATTAATAAAAATTTTTTAGTGCCTATGCTTGACCTGTATATCACTCAACAAATTTTGTACTATGCTCAGAGCACGTAGAGCAAACTGCTATTGCAGTTACATTAAGAAACAATTATGAACCAGGTAGAACTTATTTTTAGTTTGGACATTTATTATCCATAACAGAGAATATAGAACTGATAAGTATGAGTAAAGAAGAAAAGGACTTGTAAAGTTCTTACATAAGCTTGACTTTCTCTCTTTTTACCCCTTAAGGTAATCAGTACAATCTCCATCACTGTAGTACTAAATAGCAATATATGCACATCGTAGTCAGTGCAATTTTTGTTTTAAGAAAATATAGGCTTCTTTTAAATTGTTGGAGTGTAGAGGGATATTTGAGGAATCTATGCTAACTTAAACTTTTGTAACAGTTGTTTCTACATTGCCATTTCGAAATAAATCTTGGTTGGGTTAAGCTGCTATTTTCCTGATTGTACTGGGGCTTTGTAACATTTGTTAATACATGAATTACAGTTAGAAACAATTGATTTCTTATTGATTAAGTCCTACTCTTGTTTATTTTCCTTGAATTAGCATTTAATATAATATCAAAATGAGATTTGTTGGGCTTATTATGCTACCCTGTTATTGGACTATTTATATATATCCATCCCTACTCCAGAGTCTTCGACATGAGGGAGAATGTTAGAGATCTCTCATTGACTAGAAATATGACTAAATTATAGTATATAAGTCGAATACAAAACTTACCTTATAAGCTGGTTTAGGGTTAAGTTAGACTTGTACACTTTCTAATAAAAACCAACAATTTCTAGTAGATCATTCTAATAAAATCTATTGCAAAATTTACTCTACCATCCTTCCCCTGGACTTATGAATAGACTAACTAGATAATATGCTATCAAGAAACCTTCAGGTCTTCTTTGATCTTTATGGATATTATGATTTCCAACTTTTCCTCTGGCAAGCATATGAAATTTCTCTCTTTTTTGGGATTGACCTTCCACCTTAACTTTCCCTGAGGTTCTTCACAATTCAGTACACAGACTCCTTGTTGAATTTAATGGACTAATATCAATACTATACTTAACAAATGGTGAATGAAGTGACATTGACTGAATTTTTTATCATAAAAATTAATTAAGCTAACATTGAGACCTCATTGTGTGGTGTGCATTATGTACAAGTGGTACTTCTTTTAAGTGTTGTTATATTCATTGAGCTTAAGCACACTGTGTAAAATTGTTAACATATGTGCTGTATTGTATTCTCTTCTTTATGTATTGTTTTAGAGTTCAGCTTTTGAAAGTCCTGGAGACACGTAAATCTGTGCTGCAGAAAGAGCAAGGAATGGCATTTGCTCGTGCTGCTGCTGCTGGTTTTGATATTGAGTACATGCCAGATTTGATGTCATTTGCTGAATGCTTTGAAGCATCACGTTTGATGTAAGATTAATTATCTTTCTTAACTATGTGTGTGTTTCTGTTTTTGATTACTGGATGATCTTTTCTGATTCAAATTTTGTCACATTTCAGGGATGCGTGTAGAAATTTTATATCTCTATGGAAAAGAAAGCATGAAAGTGGCCAATGGCTTGAAATTGAAGCTGCTGAAGTGACACCCAATCGTGCTGACTCCTCTACAATAAATGCTTCAGGCCTAATTTCCAATACGGTTACTACGTCCCATACTGAATTTGACTCAGAAAGTAGTGGGAAAACTAAGTCAGGTACCTGACATCTCCAGCACATTTTATTCATGCACTGTTTTGACCTAGAGGTCATTGAAGGGATTACTATTAGGGGTTTCTTAAGTGGATTAACAGTAGAAAATAGGTGGAGGAAGATCAATTTAGGGGGCGGGGGGAGATATATGAGAGCAAGGATGGTTTGAAAATCATGAACTCTTATAATGGGTTTTAGTAGGTTAGTTGGTAGTTCCGTAGTTGTTTAGGTGCCATGAATAATACGCAAATATGGAATTTTCAATGTGATATATTTTATGGTTAACTGAGGTTTAACCAAATTTTTAATGCTGACTGCCAAGAGTACTAACATTATTGTTTACAAATTTATAGATCTGTTTTCAGTAGACAGACAACCAACTGCAGGCTACCAAGATAATGTTCAAGGTCATTTTCCACATAATGGCTTCTCCTCTTGGCCTGTTCATTCTCCACCAGTTGCTTTACCAATGTTTCAGCCATATCCAGTGCAAGGGGTACCCTACTATCAGACTTATCCAGGAAACAGCCCAGTTTTGCAGCCAGTTTGCTCACCTATGGAGGACTCCAGACTAAATGCTAGTCAAAATGTGGGACATAGAAGGTATTCCATGGATAATGGACAGTATACTGAATCTGAAACTCGGGATGAAATGGATATGGAGAGGCAGGGTTCATTAACTGGAGAACGACAGAAGAAGGCTGGCCGAACTGGCAGACACAGATCTGGTATGGTGGTCATTCGGAACATCAATTACATAACAAAGACAGAGCGATCTTCTGGAAGTGGATCATGTTCAGATTACTCCTCTGAAACTGATGAAGATAAAGAGGCTAAGGAATCTGTTAAGCCATCAAAAAGAAGAGGATCCAGTGACAAATCCCTTAAAAGGTTGAGTTTATCTGAAAAGGAAGTAACAGACTCTGGGATAGATGCTGATGGAGGACAGTGGCTTGCATTCCAAAATTGTTTATTGAGAGGCGTAGATGAAGATAGGCATGCCACTGACCAAGACCAGTTTGATAAAGTGAGAAGAAAAAAACCTGTTGTGAATGATCCTTTAGATTTTACTGAGCGGAATATGCATGAAGTTCAAGGTGGTGGACCCTTAGATATGCAGAAAATTAGCAATGGATTGACCCGCATGCCTAGGTCTTCCAATGATGGTTTCTTGTTATCTAGAAGTTCAGGACAGTCTGTTAATGGTAAATCTGTGGATGATGTGCAGTCTTTAGAAATGGATGGAAGGATTGGTTATAGAAGGGGGGGCAATGTTGATTTGGTTGATGGACTAGGTTATTTGAGCAACAAATTGGAAAGGAAGTTGTTTCATGATATGAACGATGACTCCTATATAGTCAGAGTCAATGATTCAGGAAATCTTGAGAGAAATGCTATTGACATGGACTCAGAGTTCCCAAAGGTACATAGGAAGGAAGAGAAGAATTCCAATTATCAGCCAGATGAATTGAGTCTGATGCCTGAACGAGGAGCAGAAAAGTTTCAAATGAGTTATGATCGTGTCTTAGACTATGAAATGCAGGCTCAGAGTGGGGGCGGTGCCTTGCAAGATAAAAATAACAAAGTTTTATTGGCTCACACGAAATCAAGATCCAAGATGTTGGATAAAGATCTGAAATCAAAACCTACTCCAAATAGTTCTGATGTAAGAAAGACTGTTGGGCCAATAAGGAGAGGAAAGACCAATAAACTGAGTCCATTGGAAGAAGCACGGGCACGTGCTGAAAGACTACGGAACTACAAAGCTGATCTCCAGAAAATGAAGAAAGAGAAGGTAATCTATGTTCCCCTATCTACTAAAACTCCCGTTTCATGTTTGTATTGCTCATGCTTAACATACTACTGAAGTACTTTGCTTTTAGATGTTTAAATTTAAAATAGTGAGAGATTAATGTTTTGAAGGTTGTTCATCTATTTGTAAAACCTATTTATGTTCTCTTATTTATAATAATAACTAGGAAGAGGAAGAGATAAAACGCCTTGATGCTTTAAAGATGGAGAGGCAAAGGAGAATTGCTGCCAGGAGTAATACAATGGCTTCCAAGTCATCCACGCCACCACAGCAAACAAAGAAACAGATACCAGTGAGGGTTTCACCTAGCTCTAAATTTAGTGATTCAGAGCCAGGTTCATCTTCACCCTTCCAAAGATTTCCAATCAGAACTGCTTCTGTTGGATCTAATGATTCTTCAAAAGTCTCAAAAACCAGCAGGTTGACTACAAACAAATTAAGCCGATCAGTGCCTTCTCTTCCTGAATCCAAGCGAGAGAAGGGTGATGGTACCTCTGATACTAAGGCATCAATGGCTAGAATTAGAAGATTGTCAGAACCTAAAATGAGTACCATTCGTCATACTTCCTCAGTATCTGTTAAACCAAGAGGTGCTAGGACAACTTCAATGACTAAAGCAGCTAATGAGACTGATATCAGAAAGATATCTGCTATTGTCAATCATGATAAAAGCAAGACTGCAATCCTCCCTGAACTAAGAATCGGAACAAGTGGCATTGTCCAAAACGGATCATCAGTTAAAGTGAGGACACAAAAGCTGAATGTTAACAAGTCTTCTTTGAATTCAGAAGGCACCTTGCTGAAGAAAAAGGAAATTGGAATCTCACTTATTGACAATGAAGATGACAATCCTATTATCGAGAAGTCTGTTGTAATCCTTGAACGTGAAAAACCTTGTGCTCCCGATAGTAATGATGACAAGGTCAAAGAAAAAACAGGGATACCGAAGAGAGAGTATGAGAATAATAAAGTGATGGTGGAGAAAACTGAGACAATGCCAAGTTATGTTGCTGTTCATGCATCAGTTTCGGTAGATATAAAAACCACAGACAACAAATCAAATGTGCAACCCATATCGTCCAAGGTGTGTTTTCATAAATTTGATAATATTTAACTGTTGTAATCAGTATGAATGAAAGAAAAGATATGTGAACATGATGATGAATTCTTTATGAATGTTCTGTCTGGCTGTGGATGATCTTTGAAATAAATTAACGGTGAATATGAAATATTGCAATCAACTTAGCCTTCCAGTAACATGTTATCATGTGTGAGGCTTGAAACTGCAGCTAATGTGTTTCCTACAATTTATACTTGTTAAAGCGCAAGCATATATTGCCTGCTTTACGCCCTAATTGTTAACTGTGATTTATCACATAACATAAAAAGCAAGTATACATTTTTTGCTTTTCCTCAAATGCTTATAGTTTTCAGATATTTTATGGGGGAAGATAAGTCTATGTTCAATTCTATGATTAGGAGAAATTTGCTGATATTTGTTTTTTAATTTCAGAAGTGATGTGTTGTTTAGACATGTAACTGTAAGGGCAAGGAAATGTTAATTTGATTTGTTGTTATTTACATGCCTGTGTTGTAGTTCATCTGAATTCTCCATGCATGATAGAAGTACTTATAAGTCAGTTTTGAATATATTTTCTTCAAAAATCAGGTTAAAACGAATGATATAGAGAAAGAGCCTTCAAAATCATCTAGCATTCATATTACTGAGAAAACATATCATGCCCCACATGCTCGAGTTTCTTCTTTGGAAGATTGTTGTACGCAAAGCTCTGAGTACGTTAAAGCACCTTCTGCAAGCTTGGGCAGTGCATCAATTGGTATGGAGACTTTTAGATCACGAGTATCTGATTCGAGAAACTCAACTCTTGAGAAGATTCCTGAGGTGATTGAGAAGCCTCAGGTAAAGGAATCATCTAAAGGGTTGAGACGGCTGTTAAAATTTGCAAAAAAGAATTATGACTCGTTGCCTGCTGCTGGGCGCAATACAGAATCAGATAATGCCAGTATTGACGGTTTTGAAGCAAATGAGATTGGAAAGAACGGTTCCTCCAATGAAGGTAGCATGATCCTTACGGAAACCAGCATATTACTATATTATATTGTAGGAATTACATTTTTAGAGCACTTTGTTGACACCCTGATCCACACAACACTCAAAACCCTGAGTTCCTATAAATTTGTTTAAACCTAAAATCTAAAAATATCAATCACAGCTTTGAAGACTTAAGGTTGTTAACATCAAGTGAAGTCTTGGTTGAAAAGGTTAACAATTAATGTAATCTCTAACATATTCATTTACCTAAACTGCATTGCATTTTGGTTAAAGCGACACAATTCCTGTTGCTTATCATGGATTGTTGACTTCAATTCCACCTAACATTCAGATGTGATTTGCTTTCTGAATATTAAAAACCACAAAATGAACATAAATAACCATGACTGGAGAAGGTCAATCATTGAGTCGAAACTGATGGTGAAAATCCAGTGTTCATTTGGTTTGGTTTCTGTTTTCATTTTCAGTGGATATATTTTCACTAATAATTACAGAATAACCTATTTTGGTTGTTTTCAATTTTCAAGAATTTGCACAGGAAACAGGTAAAACATCATTTAGTTGTTCTCATCACTTCCATTGTTCTTGAAAACACTGAAACAAAGTGAAAATTATCAGTGAAAATATATTAACCCAAGATGAAACAAACAATAAAAAAACACAGTACTTCCCAAACTGTTTTTGTTTTTTGCTTTATTTATCTCTCAATAATTGCCTTGTGAAAATTATTGTCATTTGAAAATTTGATAGAAGGCCGGACTATATTTGTATTTCATTTATAAAATGACTAATATACTCTAGCTGATCATCATATTGGTATTTTCTATGCTGTCTTAGTTCAAACTCTGAAGAATCTGATCTCTCGAGATGAAACTCCCCCAAATGCAACTCCTCAAAAGTGTAAGCGAACTTGAATGAACTCTTACTTTATCTTATCTAGGTCATATTAATATTTGATGAACATATAATTTTTATGCAGCTTCTCGCACTTTCTCCTTGTTATCACCATTTAGAAGCAACAAAGGAAAAAAGATAATGATGTCTTGACAGAACTTATGCTGCTGTTACCGAGATTGAGGCAGTGACCATTTACTTGATTCTTTTCCTTTATATCTTTTTGTGGCCTCAATGGTGCTGTGTTACTGTCTTAGCTGAGAATATTTTGCTGTTGGAATGTGCCTCTTAACCAAAGGCAATTTTGGGCCCTCATTTGACAGCCTTTTGAGCTTCAAAACCTTAACAGATTTATTGGAAATCTAGATTGGGAAATTGATTCTGAATCCTTAAGGATTTGGCTCAGCATGTGGTGATGTATATGCCCCCTAGTTGTTTTGACAATAGGAAAATCAATTATTTTATTTTTTCATGAAAACCAATTTCAATGTAAATTTATGGATGACATTAATTTGGTGACAAATTTCATTTATTCTAAATTAATCTTATCCAACTATAAAATAAATGGGGCTTAAGTCTTTTGCAATTTTGATGATTGTGACATTATATCCTTGGGAATCAATCATGAAATATAAGACAAGTCTTTAGATGGCATTTGCATTTAAGTTATGTAATTACATTTTCAAGAACATGATTATTAGGACTGCTATTCTTATGTAAACTGAAGCACCATATTTAGTTAAGATATAATCTGAAAACATTTTGGATAATAGTGGGAATGGGAGTTAATAATTGGAAAATTTTGATAATTTTCAATACATTATGGCAATGTTATATAATTATATTCTACCTTGATACATGGGAATGAAAGTCAAGCAAAGTAGTGGGAATTAAAAAAAAAAAAAAACTGTTATAACTTGCAGAAACTAACGTGGACACTTCTAATTTTAAGCTGAGATTCTTACAAATAATTGTGTAAAATTATAAATTGAAGAGGAAGGATTCTCCATCATGGGTTTAAGTTGTTCAAACAATTAAAAGGACTAATATAATGTATAAAAAAAAATGTAAGTTTAATGTTTTAATAATTAAGAAAATTAATGTAGGGGTAAAAAAAGAAGTATCAAGAAAGAAAATTAAGGAAACCTAATACAATATTCACTTAATTTACTCCAGAAAATTATTAATATGAGAAATGAGAATTATAAATATAAATCATTAATTAGTTTATATGTGGATTAACAAAATGAAACAAAAGAAAATTTTAAGTGGTAGGAACAAACAAATAATTTGTAATATGATCAATCATCTATATGTATCATTGTGTGATTCATATTTATAATTGCCATTTCTCACAATAACCTAATTTTCTTACTATAATCACAGAATCATTTCATATTTATAATTGTTATATGAGAGTTGAAATGAGTAAATCTAGACTATACAATGTATAGATGATTAAAAATTAATATTATCTGAAAACTTAAAAGTCACAGACAAAGAATAGGCTTAAAAATAAACGAGAAGATAATTTTTTTACTTAATGTTTGATTATTTATATTGATAGAATGGTTGAAGTTTAATATATATTCTATTGGCAATGAATTTTATGGTTTATAAATAAACAGTAGGATATATTTAAATATTAGTATTATAACTTTATATTTATTTAATTCTATGTGATGAAAACATAGAATTAAACACTCTGCCCTTAAACGTTGTGAGGATGATTCCCATGTTTCTATTCTCATGGTGTAAGAGAACTCAGAGATGGTAGTAAATTACAATACTGCAAATAGGATTAGTTTATGGAGAGAACCTATGATTAGAAGAGAAGAAAAAAGAATGAGCAAGCTTTCTGAACATTAGACAAATCACATCTAGGAATTCTAGAAAAAACTACTTTCTTTTGTCATGAACATATTGTTCATTAGTAGGCCAATATTATTGAGTTTTGACATGATGAAAGTACAAACACCTAGATAAGTAAGTTTGTAGGCTGCAACTGCTGTAACTAGGATACACCAATTGTGCTGGCATGATTCAACAAAGCTGAAGGTTAGTGAGGAATTAGTCAAAGCGAATGATTAAGCATGAAATGTTGCTTTTGCTCATTCTAATCAAAGCTTCCTTTGCCAAGCACTCAGCTGCTTCTTGTGGATCCTCTATGTGTCTTATGAGATTCACAGCCTCTTGGTTCTTCATCACCTGCAAACATATATTAAGAGATTCATGATCCACAGTTTTCTTTTTCACTACATTTCTAAAATGAAGCAAATTACATTGGCACTATAATTTCTTAAAAATTCATACCACAACTCTGCTTGTTAATACTTTTAATAACTTTCTTTTGTTTCTTGGATGAATGAAGTATACGGTGTAATGTGTTTCAAACAATTAAAGCAAGATTCTGAAAGAACTAAGGAAAGTAGAGATATAATGTGAAATTTCAGCCAATCACAAGGGTGTGAGTGCACTTTGCCCTTTTAAGAAACCATTCTAATGACCAAGTATTCAAAGTTACTTCTTATTCTGAGACTTACCTCCCATATGCCATTGCTTGCTAGGATCAAAAATTCAGTATCAGAATCGATTCTATCACCTCCGACCACAAGTTCTGAGCCTTTAGAATGCTTTGTACCTGTTGTCTTGCATGATTCACAAGCTATCATGCGTACTTTTGTGCACATGCATAGCATTTGTTATGAGATGTGTGAACAAAAACAAGTAAACATTTATGGATGAAAAAAGGAAAGAAAAATTGGGATATTTGTGCAACTGAAATCCCAATTGAATGCCAAATAAGGAATTATAAGCTAGTGTTATGAAACATTTTTGCTGTATTATTACGCAATTGGATCTTTCAAATGATAATGAAGAAAGAGGTGAGTAATTGATACCTGAAAAGAGTCTGCTATACCAATTTCTCTTGGCTGATTGGTTGTATCTGCCAGTTGTCTGATAAGCAACACCATCTCTGCACAGAACAGTTTTGTAACCTCCCATATTGGCTATGACAAGCTTTTCTCCATTTATCACCATCACTGATGTTGAACCTATTCTACATGTCTCCTCCTCTGGCTTCATTGCCTCTCTGATCTTTGTTCTTACACCTAGGTAAGCTCTCTTCAGTGTTTCTTTGCCTTTTCTCCTCATATGACACTAACATGTAATTGAAACATCAGAAACACAAAAGAGGCCAGAAATATAAATGACGTTGTGTGAAATTGAAAAGTTCGATAGTAAAAGGGCGAAAAAAAGTTGATAGTAAAATCTGGAAAATGGTGATAGTTGAATAATAACATTAAGCCATGATGCTTCTGATGATCTCCAATCAAAATTGAAATTTTATCTTGTATGGTCCGTGTGAACATAACCTTTAATGCACCTTTGACCATGATGAAATTTCAATTTTGTTTGAAGAAAACAACACTAAAACATTGATTCTACTGTATTTAAGTTTTGTTCTCTACCTCTCTTTGACAATAAATGGCTAAATTTGAGAAATGAAAATATGCCTCTAGTGACCATTCATGAACACTATTACTTTGGTACTGCAAAGTAGAGAGTTTAGTTTAGAGAAGTTAACAAAATATTGATTTCTCACCTCTTTGAGCTTCTTGCCAAAGAAATGGGATTGCATATACTTGGAAACTCCATCTCCAACTTCAGCATCAAAGATTCCAAAGTACCACAGCTCAGTGTGATCCATCTGTTCCCTCTGTATCACAACTGAATCAAACTCCGAGTGATCAGAACCACCTTTGATCACCTGATGCTCCACAACATGATGACCATGTGATATTGGAATCATCCATGAAGGCTTGTTTGCACTCCATTTATTTCTCCTTCTTCCAAAGAAAAAACGTTTCACCCGGAATGCCTGCTCAATACCAAGCTTGGTTTTCATATCAATTACAATTCATTCATATGAACAAGCATTTACCAAAAAGACAAAACTTAGGTGCTTTTGGTGTTGTTTCTTCAATCAAGATTAGAGCTTCATGTCACTAATTTGCAATATAGAAGATTCATTAAATATAAAAAAGATTAGCAATGTGAAACTCCGATTCTGATTAACTACCAGCATAAAAATATACAAGAACAAATATATCCAAAGTCTTGCTGTTATCTACAACAAAATGTCAAAAGGGTCATGAAAATTTCTTCCAAGTAACATTTTCTGAACACCCTTGTATTAGCCCTATTACATACAACTCAGATATCCATTATTTCTGATGAACTTCAAAGAACCTGAATGGAACAGTAGAATAGGGACTTACCTTAAGCTTGATATGAAAGTCTCTTATTCCCATGTTTTTTTCTCAGATGGAAAAAAGATATGCCCCAATTTATTCTTTTGGCTTTGTGCTTGCATATTCAATGGAGGTGTTGTGTCAGGTAGAAGTAGCTGCTCAATTGAAAAAATTAATTGGTTTTGATTATCTGTTAGGAGGAACTTTTGAATATGAAGTAACCGTCATGCTCTACTTTTTGAAGTTTCAAACCAACACAAAAAACAAGGACTTCAGTTAGACTAACATAAAACAACTCAAAATATTGCCTTTGCTCTGTAATATTAGATTTAATTTTTCTGAAAAAAATATTTATTCAATTTATGTTTATGAAAAGCTAATGGAATGAAAGGGTAATTTTAGTAAAATAATGTATTTAATGTTATCTAAATCCATGGAAAACAACACCTTGTCTGGTTACTGAGAATTTTGCTAGGATCTTTCCTTCACTGGTTTATCTCTGCCATGTAACTTTTGATCTGTTTCTTATCTGTATTTCTAACTTTAAATTTTTAAAATAAGATTGAATTTGATAATTAAATATAGTAACCTGTCATAAAAAATAAAATACAATATGAAATGTCTTCATTCTTCACTGTGAAGAATTTAATTTATTAGATAAGAATAGATGGAAGAAATAACACTTTTGAAGCTGAAATTTAACTCTTCTGAAGTCAGAAAATTTTTGAAGTGAGCAAATGAGTTTTGTTTTTCACAATATAAGTATCCTTTATATGATTAAAAATTAAGATAAATATATATTTTACATATAGAAATGATATTATAATTAAAATTAATAATACATAATTTGATTTCTAGTAAAAAAAAAAAATCTTTTAACCCTTTAATCAGTATCTCAGAAAGCTAGTTAATTTGATTTTTTTTTCTTGTGGCATGCCACATGCCATGATTCTTGAGCTAATGAGATCTCTAAAGAAAAAAAATAGAAAAAAAATGAAAGGATAAAAGAAAATTAAATAGAATTTATGAAGAAGTAAGAAACAGTGGATCCAAATTAGAGTGTTAGAAATTAGAATGATGTGGTACGTCAATATATTTAATATCTAACTGTGCATACTTCAATGCCAGTTAAGTACCCATTTTCAATTATTATTTTAGGTCCAACCATTTTATTTATTAATTTTAGTTAATTATTTAGTTGACAGACACATAATTTCATCAGATTTTTTTATTTTTTTATTGTTATAATAACATCCAATGAAAGATATATATACTAAAATTTACAGGAAAACTAGGTTCTGAAAATTGTAAATTTAATTTTTGAAAAAAAAACGATTTTTATAAGGAAATTCTACAATTGAAAATATTAAAATATAAGGGCTGATGCTTTGAAAAAAAAGAGAGTAAAAAATAAGAATTAGTTTATAAATGTTACAACTTAATGACAAAACATTTTGATTTGATGTCAATTTAATATTTAAAATTAAAATTTAGTGACGAAATGATTTCACAAAATAAAAGTAGAACATAATCATAATCATTTTTATACATTTAAATATTAACTTATATGTTTTTGTACATTTATATACCTCTATATAATGTGTTGATTCTTGGCAAAGTTCATGGGAACTCTTCAGCTAACAAGAAATCTAATTAGTAGAGAAGTTATTTTTTTATTTGTAAAAGTTGATTTTTTTTTCATTAAAAATAAAATCTGTAGGAAAAGTCGTAGGATGAGAGTAAAGTTGTCCCAGTTGCTCAAATATTCAGATTTTGAAAACAATCTGTAATAGGAAGGCTTCGTACGATTACCTTCTTTATTCAATGAATTATTAATTAATGATATAAGGTATACTTAAAATAAAAAATGAATTATTATTAGTATTATTATTTTTTATCATTATTAAAGAATAAAATTAAACTTGGAAAAAGGACCACTCACAAAAACCTTTAAGTCTATTCAGCCTGATATTATTATTTAATTTTCTTTTGAAATTTGTAGTTATATGTTGTAGATTAAAAACTAATAATTTAAGATTAACTTATTCGACAGCTCTACTCATTGATATGCCTTATACATTTTTTTAAAATTATTTTTATGATTTTCAATTTATCAAATTTGATATAGTATTGAATTAAAATGTAATAAATAGCTTAATAAATGATTTATTGATATTGCATATAAATAAATTAATTCCTTTTAAATATGTCTAGGATCAAATTAGCATTTTCTTTTCTAATTGTTTATTTTTTTTCTCCACAAATTTTTTACTTAACTTGTTTTTCATAAAGGAGAGTACAAATTATTGATTTAATTTGAATACATTGATCTGCAGCATGTAATTTGTTGGAAATCTTAAACCTAAATCAATTTAACTGTTGTAAATTACAATATTCTTTTTTATGGTTGGTAAACTTAAAAAATAGATAATTTTTTTGTAAAAAATAATAATAATAATTTTGAATCAATCAAGTTTCAAGTTTTAAAATTTAGTGGTGTAGATATTCTAGGAAGAGTGGAACAGAATTGGATTCTCTTGCATTATGATAAACTATTGAAGGTTTTGACTCAAAAAATAATGATTAACGAAGTAATTATAAAAAAGCAATTTTTTATAACATTATTTAAAAACTTACTACATTTATATGCATTAGTTTAAAACTACCCAATTACCAAGGAAGCCATCAATAGAAACATAAAAATTTAAAGGATAAAAGAAGAAAAAAAATCCAATAACATGAACATCCTAATGAGAAAATTAAAAGCAGTTCCTGCTCAATTTGCATATTGAAGCAAAAAGTTTTAATAAAATGTCAAAAACCGATATTCAAACATAGCCAAAAGAGGAACCTCATATTCTAACAATGAGAATGAGAGAACTGGCATCAATCCACTAGTAACACAAAAGATCTCAAAATAAACATTTCTAGGAAATCTGTCAATGATACCTAAAATCTCATGTAACCAAAAGTAAACTAATTGAAAGAAATTCATAACAAAATTTGGAAATTGCACATGAAATCATGCCTAAGATGCAGTCTTTTTCAGCTTAGCAAGCTCTTGCCTAACAACTGCTGCCCTCTGCACAAATTGCAAAAAGAAATGTAAATTAAATTCAAAGACAAAAACTAAAACGATAACCATCATCATATATATCAACACATTAGAACAGGCTCTTTCTTTTTTATATGCATAAAAGCCATTCTATCAACTACGGGAAGAACACTACTAAAATCAAAATTACAAAGCAAAAGAATGAGAATAGGTATGTAGAATGAAACCAACCTTGATCTTTGCCAACATAATCTTGAACCTGTCAAAGTCGTTGAGTGCTGCTCTTCTCTTCTGCACAATCAGTTTTCTGCCCCATGAACTGTTCTCCCACCTGTTCTTAACATCTGTTCAGCAAGAAAACAAACCGATCAACAAAAGGACTGCTTCCAATTTAATAACAATTTGTCCTAAAAAAGGGTACCAACCAGCAGCCTCCATGGCTTGGATGAGATCCTTCTTCTTGGGGATCCTCTTGATATCAATCTTAATGTCAGTGAGTGACAACCTCTTGAAGTTCACTTGGGACCTCACCATATCGGGAGCATCCACAAGAGCCTGTCAACAAAAGGTAGAAAATTATGCTAAATGATATTAATGTTAAATATCCAAGAACTGTAACAAGCACATCCAACCTATCAAGAATTTGCAGACCTCTAAATCTTAATGGTATTTGATTCTATTGCATCTCAAATTGATAAAAAGAATACAAAATATAGCACAAAACTTAATTTAGTTGATGCTACCCAAAAACAAGTGTACAGAGCCTTAAAAGAGGAAAATCATAGACAGAAAAAAAGACCCTAAAACCCATCCATTAAAGCTATGAGAAGGATTGGCTGTTCTAACTCATCCTAACATGAATTTGATATTATGACATACCAAAACGATACCAAGAACCAAAATTTAGTTTATCCCACACAAACACAAATATACAGCAAAGCCTAAGCGTTATGACCAAATTTAAATTCAACTAAGAAAAACTAAAAGCTTAGCAAAAGAGAAAAATAAACCTTTAACCATCCAAAACAAGAAAGGTATACGAGTCTAACCCCTTCAGAGGAATTTGGCATTATCACATACCAAATTGATGTCGAGACCCTAAATTTAGTTGATGCTCTCATTCAGAGATAGAGAAAACCTTGCTACCCAATTAAAATATAACTAAGCAGAACCAACAGCCTCAATAAAACCAAAACCTAAAACCACGGATCTGATCAAATATTCCGGCAACGAAATTGAATTCAAAATTTACCAACACCCAGATGAAAAAAATTTAAGCATTTTTACCCCAAAAATCACAAGAAACCAAAACAACAATAGGGCACGCACTCCTCAAATCTAATCCAACGAAAACCACCAAATCAACGAAAGAAAACAAAAGGGGCATACTCTATTCTGGTCAATGACATCGACAATGACCACGAGCCTCCCATACTCTTTGCCGTAGTTGATCTGAGCAACCCTTCCAATCTCAACGTACCTCTTGAAAGGCTGCAACACAGATCAGAAAAAAAAAACAAAAAATAATTTTTTTTTTCATCAGAACCAGAAAACCCAGATACAGAAATACGTAAGGTAAATAGAAAGTATAAATGGGTTAGACAAACGAAACTCACCATTTTCAGCTATGTGAGGTTTCTGTGACTGCCGAGGTGATGAAAGGAGGAGTAAAGGTTTGAAGTTAGGGTTTTGTTGAAGTTACAATTATAAAGAAATGAGAATGGTTGTGATGAGGGACACGAATGGGCCAAAATCACAAATGTTGGTGTCGTAAAGGAATGTATAGTTTAGCAAAAAAAAAAAAAAGTTACAGTTGAAGTCCATAAGGCTCTTTGAAGTTTTAGGCCCATAATGTACACAAATTTATAATTATTATACATATTTTTTTTAAATAAAGTATGAAATACATGTTCATAATAAAAAAAATTAAATACGATTTTAGTTATTATTTATATTTAAAAATATAATATTTAATAATATTTATTTATTATCATAAAATAAAATTTGATAAAAAAAATTAAATTTATATATTTTAAAAATTAAAAAGATTAAATTGATAAATCTAAAAATATAAAAAAAGTAATTTTTTTGGAATAAAAAGAAAGCATATTTAATCATCCTCTTCTGTTTTGTCATATACGAATTAGCTTGTTAAATATATAAATTAAACGTCATTATTTTATTTGTTTGAATTATAATATAAAGATATGATTAAAAAATATTCTGCTGTTAGTTAGTTTAAAATTTTTTTGAGAGAGTTCTAGTAATAAGAAGTTCAGATAATTTTCAAATTTCTGAAAAAAATTTCTGTGACAAATCCTTAAAAAAAGATTTTTCAGATTTACTGTGATAAGGATTGCTAGAATGACCATGGATGATAATTTTTCATATATTTATTCTAATATAAATTTATGACAAACAGAATATGCGATAACATTTGTTTACGTGTTGTAATTTTACTAGTTTTTCAGATTATGTGTGATAAGGATAAAGACACATATGGATGATAATTTTTCATATATTTATTCTAATCATTTTTAAAATAGATAATTTTTTTATAAATATATATTTTTTTCACTTTTGAATTCAACTATTTTTAACTTTTTATTTTTCAATATCTTTTATTTATGTTGAAATTTTTTTATTAGTATTTATTATTTTATGTTTATTACCTTATGTAAGATATTTAAAATATCATTTCGTAATGATGTAATTCAAAATATTTTAAAGTTTAAAGTCTATTTTTATTATATAGTCAAGATAATACTCAAAAGACTTTAAAGTCTATTTTTATTTCTTCTTCAATGATTAGTTAATAATTATTTATGTTATTCAAAATCAACAAATTTTTAAGTTTTGGGGTAAGACTGACGATTTTTTAAAAATATATGAATTTTATATATTATAATTTTATACTCATAAATTCATAAATAATAAGATTGACGACTTTCGAAAAATGATATGAATTTTATATATTATAATTTTACACTCATAAATTCATAAATAATAAGACTGACGACTTTTGAAAAATAATATGAATTTTAAAGGACTTCAAGTCTTTATTATAACCGATTTATTGAGTTTGTTTCACCTCAGGGTTATCTTTTCGATCACATTAGAGCAGTCTCATCAAATTATCATCTGAGAATAACTAGTGTTGGAGATCCCACATCGACTAGAGATAAAGCCAAATTAAGATTTATATAGTAGTGCAAACCTCTTCTCATTGAACTGATTTTATAAAGATGAGTTAAGCTTAAATTCGCTACTAATATGATATCAGACCACTTAAAAATTTCTCAGGCCGATATTGGAGATGAAAAATAATTTTATCTTAAGATATATTTATAATAAATTTGTTACACTTAATTATATATATATATGATAAAATTTAATTATTAAAAAATTATTTTATAATTAATACTAACATTAAATTAAATTTATTAATATAAATTTTTATATTTATTAATATAAAGAAATCAAGTATACTTTTTATTAAATTTTAATTTTAAATATTTTTATATCATTTATAATTAATATTTTTTTATAAAAATTTAATATTTAAGTTTTTTTAATATATATAATTAATAATAAAAATATACAAAAATATTAAATATAAATTTAAATAAATATAAAATTATAATCAAATATTTATTTTAATAATTAATCTAATATAATTAAATGTATTTTCTCATAATATTTTATAAATTATATATATATATATATATTGAATTTAAATCAAATCTTTTTAATTCATAATAATTAAATATATAATTTTGTATATAAAAAAATATATTTTAGTTATTATCAAGAATATAATTTTATATTTATAATATAAACATATCATCAATTATAAAAATATTTAAAATATATTTAAATAATTTTATCTATTAATTTATATATTAAAAATTATGAAATATTATAAAATAAAAAAATAAAAAATTTAAAAATAAAGAAGATATCTATCACATTTTCTTATTACAGTAAAAAAATATAATAAAAACATTTATTTATTATAAATATATTTTTTTCATATTGATTTAATATTTTATTTTTATATTAAAATATAAAAAAAATTTCAAATTAAACTCTAGACATATTTAGAAAAAAATATAAATTTATTTAAAAAACTGATAAAATTAATAAAATAAATTCTAATTTAAAAAATTTAAATTTAATAATAATATTAAAAATTTTATTGTGTAATTTTTTATACAAATCATAAATTATATATATTAATTAATTAATTTATATATATTAATTAGTTTCTGTTTATCTAAAATTTCTAAATCTCCTACTTAATACACCCTACTCTCAACAAAACCATAATTCTAATTTCAAACCTTTACTCCTCCTTTCATCTCTTCGGAAAGTTACAGAAACCTCATAACTACTGAATATGGTGAATTTTCATTGTCCAATCTATTTATACATTCTATCTTGCTTACGTATTTTTGTATCTGGGTTTTCTGGTTCTCATGAAAAAAATGATTTCCTTACGTATTTCTGTCTCAAAATCTTTCTTTACCTATTTCTGCATCTGGGTTTGCATCAAATTCTTTTTATTTGGATTTTCTGGTTCTGAAGAAAAAAAATTCTTTTTATTTGATAATAATTTAAATAAATATCTTAATTTTGATTATAAAATATAAGAATTAATATTTATTTTCATTGTCATAGCACAACTGTGGAGAGATGTATGATTAGATGGTAGATATTGAACACTTATATAATATTTGTTTACGCGTTCCAACCTAGTAGTTTTTTAGGTTAAGGGTTACCCTTAACTTATCCCATTCTTGATTAAAAGGATCCAAAAATTAAAATTAAAGTATATAGATTAACATTATTCTTTTTATTATGCATATTCTGTCTTTTGTTCATCAACAACAACTTTCTGATGATTTTTCATCACTTTATGATACACCCTTTGAAAAATATGGAATTGATTCTGTCTTCGAACAATGTAATGGAACTTTGAGCGATCAATGCAGTTTGCAACTAGTGCTACAGTAACTGAATCAAGTAACAGGGATGAAAATAGTGCAATATAAATGGATGAATTCTCACGTTTATTCATTTCAAGTGTGTCATGAATTACAGACCAATCATGGAGAAGATATATAACACTAAACCAGAAAAGTTACTAAAAAATAGGAACACTCATAAACAAATGTTATCTAATTTCTGCATGTTCTGCTTGTCATCTCATGCATAACTTATAACTTAGATAACATTTGTTTACGTGTTCCAATTTTAGTAGTTTTTCAGATTACCTGTGATAAGGATTGATAGAATGACATATATGGATGATGATTTTTCATGTATTTATTAATCAGAACATGCAGAACTTAGATAACATTTGTTTACGTGTTATAATTTTAGTAGTTTTTCAGATTACCTGTGATAAGGATAACGACACATATGGATGATAATTTTTCATATATTTATTCTCATGTAAAATGATTGTAATGAGATGCATAATTAACACTATGTTAAAATTATTATTTATTTAAATTTTATAAGAACGTGAAAAAAATGTTTGAATTTTAGCTTTTTTGTTTGGATTGCATGATGGAAATAGAGAAGGTTAGAATGTGCGAAGAAAGCGTATTTTTGAAAAAATTTTGTTCAACTGTTTACTCCCAACAATTTGTAAAGAAAGTCGAAGAAAGACAAGTATTAAGTTTTGATTTAATGAGTTAAATATATTATAATAATAATAATAATAAATTAATATAATATTAAAATAATAAATAATTATTAATAATAAATATTAAATAAAATTATTAATAATTATTTATTTTTATTTTAATAAAAATAATTTTAAAATATTAATAATATTAAAATAATATATATTTTTTATTTCTTTTATTATAATAAATTAAAAATAATTTAAAATATAATAATAATAATTTTTTATTTTATAATAATAATAATAATAACTTTTAAAAAATATTAAAAATAATTAAAAATAAATAAAAATAAATAAATAATAAAAAATATTATTTACTTTCTATTCATTTTCACTCTCTTCTCTTAATCCAAATAACCTCAATTTCTTCTTTCTTTCTTTTTATTTCTTTTCTTTTTCACTCCCTCGAATCCACTCTTTAAATCAAACACACTCTTAGAATAATTATTAATATAATAATTTTTAATAACTAAGCATTATTAAATTCTATCAATTAAAAAGTTATATTAACTTTTGTTGAAAGCATATCCGGTTTATAAGATTTTATAAAATTTTACAACCATTTGATATTCATTAAATAAGAACTTTCAATTTATAATCATTCGATTAATAAAGTTTTATCACAAAGAATTATTGAAATAAATAACTTTTACGGAGAGTAACTTTTTGTTGAGTTAATTGAATAACTCTAGGTATATAAGTTCTAATTATTAAAAATTAAGCATTTATATATGCATATAATATATACTCAAATTCTAAATAAATAAATAAAAAGTTATATACTTAAATTCTAAATAAATAAAAAAAGTTATATAATCTCAGTACAAAAAAAAACTAAAGATCTGTGTAGATTACAGTATAAATAGGTTGTGTTGGGAAGATGTAAGCATCTCATATCAAACCAAGTTTTCTTTTATCTATCTATATATCTTTACACTTTCTCTTTAAAAATATTTAAAAAAATGTCAATTATTCCTGCAGATGATCCATGTAGAGGATGTTTATCAAGATTTGTACATCCTTTACAACCAGAAAATTTGAATGAAGCTCAAAATTTGTATGAAACTTTGAATCGTGTGAATGTTAACGAAGGAAACTTGACAGAAATTGTATACAGGACAGGCGAACGGAATCGAGATATTACTCGACCTGTGTATCGTTGGGACAGGAGGAGTTACGAAGAAATATTCATAAATGGGTTCCAAGCGAGGCCTCAAGGTGAAACTCCCAACAGCACTTACTATAATTTGCTTAACTTTGTGAATCATGCAGGTGCACCTCTTGATAATACGCCTTCAGCTGCAACGTACGTATTTGTAAGTACTACACTCAACCATGGTGTTGAACGATGGCACCCAATCCCTTATCTACGACAAGGTTCTAGTATTCAAATATATTATTATGAAATTTATGCTCCTGGCGGTGTTTGGGTTAGTGTTACTCTCAGAAATCGATATGAACATCGTAGTCAAAATGAAGTTTGCTTTGTTGGAGGTATTTCACCTCAATATATTCGATCTTGTATTGAATATACAATAACACGTCTTGAACGAAGGTTAAAATACATATTATATCATTTTATTTTATAATTATTTCATATCTTCAATCGTTAATTATAATTATTATATTGTGCTGCAGTGTCCTGAGATTGCAGAGTCAAAGATTAATAATAAATAATAACTTTAATCCAATGTCAATTCCTCATGTTACAAACGCTCGACTTGAGATTATTCTCCCAATAGACCAAATAATTAGAGATGAGGATAATAGACGTAGAGTCCTAAGCCAACACCAACTCGAACGCCTACGCGAAGAAACTTATCCGCCTAGGAGACGGAGAAGGGAAGTCTTGGATGCTGCTGATGATGATGCTTATGAGTGGTATGAAGAGGAAGAGGAAAAGAATGATGCTTATGAGTGGTATACTACTAAAGTTTTAGAGGTACAAAGTTATATTGATTCTGCCTTTCGATCCTCAAGAACAAATGAAGTTTACTTCTTCTTCAAAAATACTTATGTGCGGGTGTATTACATCCCCGGAAGAACAGATGATGAGATTTTAACTGATGTGAGTTTGATTTCTGAGGGTTTTCCATCACTTTCTGATACGCCGTTTGGAGAATATGGATTTGATTGTGCCTTCGACACTGAAGACAGCAAAGCATATATCTTCTCTACAAACCTTTGTGCCTACATAGACTATGCTCCAGGAACCCTAGATGACAAAATACTCTCAGGTCCTATGACAATTGCTGCCATGTTTCCTGTCTTGAAAAACACTGTGTTTCAGAATGGTATAGATTCTGCATTTAGGTCAACTAAAGGCAAAGAAGTTTACTTATTCAAGGACAACAAGTATGCTCGCATAGACTACGATTCCAAGGAACTTATTGGTACAATTCGTAACATCAGTGATGGATTTCCTGTTTTGAAAGGTACCATATTTGAGAGTGGAATTGATGCTTGTTTTGCTTCTCATAAAGAGGGTCTAGCTTATCTTTTCAAAGGAGAGAATTATGGACGGATCAACTTCACTCCTGGTAAAACTGATGACACTCTTGTGGGTGATGTGAAGCCTATCTTTAATGGCTGGCCTATTCTTAGAGGCATTTTGCCTCGCGACAATAGAGGGTTTGGTCATGATTTTAGGTTTGATGAACCATCTGATCCTCCTCAGCATGATGAACCATCTCATCCTCCTCATGATGAACTTTGAAAAAAATTGGTGTGATGATATGAAAAGAATAAAGTTTGCTTCCTTTTCGTAATGTATTAATGTATAAGAATAAGGTTTCACTGCCAAAGTTGGTTTAGTTCTCTGCAACCTGACTTGTGGAATAAAGGGGCTGATACTCATTTTCACCCTGGTGGGGATGAACCAACTTACATATATCAGCATGAGGAGCTTTGAAAACAATGGTGTGATAATATGATAAGAATAAGGCTTTATTGCCAAAGTTGAGTTAATTCTATGTAACTTGACTTTGTGTGTTGAATGTTTCTTTTCTTTCTTCATGTAATGTAATGCATTTGATTCAGTAATAAAAGGATCGTTTAGTTTATCAAAAGAGTTCAAATTTTATTCTTCTGAAAATGTTGTAGATTTGATCATAAATGATACTCATTTGTGTTTCTCAAAGTGAAAGCTTGATGAAACACTTAATTACTTAAAGCTTGATGCTAACAAAATTATTTTATTTTAAAAATGAATGAAATTTCTTTAGTATGTATATTGAACTCCACAGATAAATTTTATATTTTTTTAGCTTAGTTGTGTTACAAAAATTTTCAGATGGTGTTTAAAGGACCTATGATAAAATATACAAAAAATCTTAATCAAAATAATTATTTGAAAATTTAACTTTAGTGACAAACATATCAAAATGAATTATATCCGTTGGTGATAAATTTTGGGATGAAAAATTATTTACTTATTATAAAATTTTTTAGAGGGATAATTTTTCTTCATCGCAAATAAATACCACCATCATAACTTCCATAAATTCTATCACAAAATATAATGTAAATTAAGATAATTAAATATGTTTTCCTTCACTTACAAACTGTGAAAATAATGTCTATTACAAATTATTATAGATTTTGTGTGTTATAAATTATAAAAAATATGTTTTGTTACAAAATGTGAAATGTATTTTTCAACACATGAATAATAAGATATCACAATTTTAAAATATATTGTATTTCTCTCACAAATATTATCAATCACAAACTGAATTGAATTTATTTTAAAAATTGTATATGAGTTTCCATTTTGACCAATCCATTTATACTTACTATCTTCCTTTCGTATTTCTGCATCATAAAAATAATGGTTTAATTATGTTCAAAATAAATTAGTGAATTCCCATTTTTTTTTCATAAAAGTGTCAAACTTTATAATATTTTTAGTATTCTTATTCTTCAATTTACGATTTTCATCATTTATAAAATATTATTTTTCTTGTTAAAATCTAAATTAAATTTCATGAAATTTTTTTCTATTAATGAAATGCAGTCCTTTAAATTATGAATAAATTTATATTTCTCTTCATAAGTAATACGAAATCTTTTGTTTTTTTAACACTTGATTAAATATTTTTGTGTATAAATTCATCATCATTAAATAATAAAAAAAAAGTCTAAGAAATTGGAAAATCAGTATTATTTATATAAATAAATAAATTTCAAATTAACTTGAATATGTCTTAATGGTAATAAAATAAAATGATGGTTGATATATTAGTTTTAATAAATAAATTTATGACAATGTAAAACCATTTTTTTGTCATTATATAAAATATTTTTACAGCAATTTTCTGGTCTACATAATTTTAGTATTGGAAACTACCATGTTAAAGATATTTTATAGGTAGCATCATAAAATCATATTATGTAATATAATTTTAGTATATTTGAAAATTGTACTAAAATTATGCTACTGATTCTAGTTTATTATTATTATTAAATTATAATATAAAAAATATTATTGATATATACTAAATTTTTTATAATTTATTATTAGTAGTAAGTTAAATTTATTAATAAATTTTGTATTTTTGTAATATATATATATATATATATATATATATATA
>BDMB01000012.1:328333-362365 GCA_016859785.1 Macrotyloma uniflorum
TAAATTATAAACAAATCAATAAAAATATTTATAAACAATTAAATTGAAATTCAAGTAATAATAATAATATATTAACTTAAATTTTATATTTCATAATTATCTTTATATAAATAATTTTTATAATTATCATCTTTATTATGATAAAATAAACATTTTTCTCACTTATTTTATTTTTGTTAATGTGAATTAAGTAATAGTTTATCTTTTTAAATGTTCACATTACATACTTAGATTACATATTTAGATTCTTGGATTAGTATAACTAGATTAATAATTTCATTTCAAATTACATAAAATTAAAATTGAACCGTCTTCCAAATGCTTTTTATAATAGTGACTAGATTATTATAAATTCTAATTTATAGATGATAAAATAAATAAATAACAATCACATAAGATAATTTTAAGAATTTAAACCTTCCCATGATCTTATCATCATCAGTCATTTGACAAGTTTAATTCATTTAGTGAAGTTTGTCACTAAAATTTTAATTTTTAAATAATTTTGCACATTTGTTTTAGTTTTTGCATATTTTGTTATAGAATTTTTAGAGAAAATATCTGTAACACATCTAAAGGAAAAATATAAATAGTTTATCTGTCGGTCCTCTAATTAAATATACATTTTAAAGAAATTTAACTTTGAAAAAAAAAAAAAAAACCAGTAACATTTACACCCTCACTAACTCCACTACTAAAATAACAATATCAAGAAAATAAAGTGATAACTACGTACTAAAATGTCATATATATAGAAAATAAAATAAACAATTTTAACATGTAATGTTTTGCAGTAAAAATCAGAAAATACCTATTAAAAATATTTCATGATTTATAGTAATGAATAATAGAAACATATTATTACATGTTGCAAACTTTTAAATAATAAATGTCTCTATTATCTTCATCTTTATTTTTCTATGCAGAAGATTGGATTGGTTTGAATGTACAATATAGAGAAAACATCACAATAAATTGAATAATTTGTTCAAGAAACATCTTATTCAAGACTTTGAAATGGTTTGTTGAAGCAAACAACAAACACTTTTATTATTAAGCATAGGAATTACATGAAGATAAGGAAACAAACATTCTCGGAGAGGAAAGAAACACAAACATGGACACTTACTGCATTAGGAAAGGAAACAAGCTTCCAATCCTAATGTTACATTAAAGAAAAGGAAACAAACTTTGGCAGTAGAAGCCTTATTCAAACCACATATTTATTTCAAAACTGATGATGCAGATCAGAAGTTGTTCATGATGAGGATGAACCACTTGATCAAGAGACAGGCACAATGCCTCTGAGACATGGCCAGCCATCAAGGATAGGCCTGATATTACCCACAAGAGTGTCATCAGTTTTACCTGGAGTGAAATTCATACGCACATAGTCTTCTCCTTTGAAAAGGTAAGCTTGACCCTCGTCATCAGTAGCAAAACTCGCATCAATTCCATTTTCAAAGATGGTACCTTCCAACACAGGAAACCCATCAGTGATGTTGCGAATGGTGCCAACAAGCTGCATGGAATCATACGTTATGCGACCATACTTATTGCCCTTGAATATGTAAACTTCTTTGCCTTGTGTAGACCTAAATGCAGAGTCTATCCCATTCTCAAACACTGTGTTTTTCAGGGCAGGAAACATTTCAGCAATTGTCATAGGACCTGAGAGTATCTTATCGTTTGTGGTTCCTGGAGCATAGTCTATATATGCACAATGATTGGTGGAGAAGATATATGCTTGACTGGCTTCAGTGGAAAAGGCACAGTCGATTCCATCTTCTGCAAATGGTGTTCCAGCAAGTGATGGAAAACCACTACTAATCGGACGCAGACTAGTCAAAATCTGATCATCTGTTTTTCCGGGAGTATAATGCACCCGCACATACTTATTTTTCATGAAGAAATAGACTTCGTATGGTTTTGAAGAACCAAGTGCAGCATCTATGTAAGGGCTTGACATTTTTCTTACACAAGATGAAGAAGGTAACTGAGATTTGACTTGATTTGAGGTTGCTTACATGGTTCTCCAAGGCACCTATTTATGTTATTGGATTGAGTGGATCCAAAGCTTTTTTTTCACTGTACAGTTTTCTAGTATCGGAAACTACCATGTTAGAGACTTATTATTTCTACCACGTTATGCTGATACCTACAAAAATGTAGCAGAGAATGACAAACAAACCTGCGATAAATGCTAAATATTGTCGGTGCTGCATGTCGTCTCTGATATTAGCCTTGTCTCGATTCTTTCATTGCATGTTATTCTTTTAGACATGGTTGAGACTGTGGCACCTGGATATAAGGTTATGATGGGAGGGGTAACACGTAACGAGAAAAGCTACTAAATAAGAACACGTAAACAAATGTTATCTAAATTTTGCATGTTCTGCATGTTCGGTTTCTCATCACATAAACTAATATAATATACTCGATTCCTATTATGATAGGGTATTTAGGAAATAACATTTTGCAATTTTAAAATTGTAGTGCATTGTATAAATTAGAAAAAGATGAAAAATAACATAGTTGAATTTATATAGAGAAAAACGATTAACAAATAGTGAACGGCTAAAATTGATATAAAGTAACTCATACTAGAGCTTGTTTATAGTTTATAATAAGAAGTTCAGATAGTTTTCTAATTAAAATTGAGTTCAACATTTTCTAAATTCTGTATGAAAGAGAACCATTTAATGTAATAAATAGAAAGATTATAAATAGCAAAGTTTTGAAATAGATACATAAACTATGATTTATAATTTTTTAAATTATGTTAATTTTTAACTTATCACACTAAGTAAAATTAGTGATTAAGAAAGAAGAAAGATTATCAATAATACTACACAATTTTAAACTCACATGAATATATCATAAACCATTATTAATAGTTTCAAATATATTATTATGCTAAAATTTTTCATTTAATATGTTTAAAATATTATATAAATTAAATATATGAATAAATTATAATATATAAATAAAGTATAAATTTTATTTTATAATATAATTTTATAAAATTAAATTATATTAAATTATTTTTTAATATAATACCCAATGTTTTAACTATTAATCAAAATTTTTAAAATATATTTTGAATTTGAAAGAAATTTTAGAAAATAAGATGGAATGATGTTTTGATTAAAACTTTTTGGATGCATTTCATTAGAATATGCTCTAAAAAACAACATTTGTAATTTTAGAATAATAGAGTTATTATGGTTTATAATTAAATATTTATTTTATATTATTTAATAGTTATAAAACATAAAAATTTAGATTAATGATTATAAACCAATAACAAAAAATAACCTAATTTAATATTCAAAAAATTCCTAATAACCACATTTTAAGATGAAAATATTTAACAAAATATACTATTAAAATTGTAAATATTGTTTTTTAAAATACCCTATCATAGTAAGAATGGAGTATATCATATTAATGTGATGACAAACCGAACATGCACAATTTAGATAACATTTGTTTAGGTGTTCAAATTTAGTAGTTTTTTCAGATTACGTGTTAGTGCTCCCATTAACCTTATACCCAGGTGCCACAGTCTCAAGAGACTAAAAAGAACAGAAACAAGGCTAATATCAGAGACGACATGCAGCACCGATAATATATTGCAGGTTTGTTTGTCATTCTCTGCTACATTTTGGTATGTATCAGCATAACATTGTAGAAATAATAAGTCTCTAACATGGTAGTTTCCGATACTAGAAAACTTTACAGTGAAAAAAAAAGCTTTGGATCCACTCAATCCAACAGTATAAATAGGTGTCTCGGAGAACCATGTAAGCACCCTCAAATCAAGTCAAATCTCACTTACGTTCTTCTTGTGTAAGAAAAATGTCAAGCCCTTACATTGATGCCGCACTTGGTTCTTCAAAACCATACGAGGTATATTTCTTCATGAAAAATATGTATGTGAGGGTGCGTTACACTCCTGGAAAAACAGATGATCAGATTTTGACTAGTCTGCGTTCGATTAGTAGTGGTTTTCCATCACTTACTGGAACGCCATTTGCAGAAAAAGGAATCGACTGTGCCTTTTCCACTGAAGCCAGCAGAGCATATATCTTCTCCACCAACAACTGTGCATACATAGACTACGCTCCAGGAACAACAGATGACAAGATACTCTCAGGTCCAACCACAATCGCTAAAATGTTTCCAGCCCTGAAAGATACTGTGTTTGAGAATGGCATAGACTCTGCATTTAGGTCTACCAAAGGCAATGAAGTTTACATATTCAAGGGCAATAAGTATGTTCGCATAACTTATGATACCAAGCAGCTTGTTGGCTCCATTCGCAACATCACTGATGGTTTTCCTGTGTTGGAAGGTACCATCTTTGAAAATGGAATTGATGCGAGTTTTGCTACTGATGACGAGGGTCAAGCTTACCTTTTCAAAGGAGAAGACTATGTGCGTATGAAATTCACTCCAGGTAAAACTGATGACACTCTTGTGGGTGATATCAGGCCTATCCTTGATGGTTGGCCATGTCTCAGAGGCATTGTGCCTGTCTCTTGATCAAGTGGTTCATCCTCATCATGAACAACTTCTGATCTGCATCATCAGTTTTGAAATAAATATGTGGTTTGAATAAGGCTTCTACTGCCAAAGTTTGTTTCCTTTTCTTTAATGTAACATTAGGATTGGAAGCTTGTTTCCTTTCCTAATGCAGTAAGTGTCCATGTTTGTTTTTCTTTCCTCTACATGAATGATCTTCATGTAATGCCTATGCTTAATAATAAAAGTGTTTGTTGTTTGCTTCAACAAACCATTTCAATGTCTTGAATAAGATGTTTTTTGAACAAATTATTCAATTTATTGTGATGTTTTCTCTATATTGTACAACCAATCCAACTTTTGCATAGAAAAATAAAGATGAATATGATAGAGAAATTTATTATTTAAAACTTTGTAACATATAATATGTTCCTATTATTCATTACTATAAATCATGAAATATTTTTAATAGGTATTTTCTGATTTTTACTGCAAAACATTACATGCTAAAAAGGTTTATTTTATTTTCTATATATATGACATTTTAGTACGTAGTTATCACTTTATTTTCTTGATATTGTTATTTTAGTAGTGGAGTTAGTGAGGGTGTAAATGTTACTGGTTTTTTTTTTTTTTTTCAAAGTTAAATTTCTTTAAAATGTATATTTAATTAGAGGACCGACAGATAAACTATTTATATTTTTCCTTTAAATGTGTTACAGATATTTTCTCTAAAAATTCTATAACAAAATATGCAAAAACTAAAACAAATGTGCAAAATTATTTAAAAATTAAAATTTTAGTGACAAACTTCACTAAATGAATTAAACTTGTCAATTAATTTTGAAATGAAAAATTATTTGTCATAAAGTTATTTATTATAAATTTTTTCAAGAAACTCCGTTAGAAATAGAGATATAATTACTATTATTATATACAACTGATGATGATAGGATCATGGGAAGGTTTAAATTCTTAAATTATCTTATATGATTGTTATTTATTTATTTTATAAAAAGTATTTTTAAGACGGTTGAATTTTAATTTTATGTAATTTGAAATGAAATTATTAATCTAGTTATACTAATCCAAGAATCTAAATATGTAATCTAAGTATGTAATGTGAACATTTAAAAAGATAAACTATTACTTAATTCACATTAACAAAAATAAAATAAGTGAGAAAAATGTTTATTTTATCATAATAAAGATGATAATTATAAAAATTATTTATATAAAGATAATTATGAAATATAAAATTTTAAATTAATATATTATTATTATTACTTGAATTTCAATTTAATTGTTTATAAATATTTTTATTGATTTGTTTATAATTTAATGTCTAATAAAAAATTAATTACTATTATTAAACATAAACAAAAATACTTTAATAATGATAATAATAATAATTAATATTATTATTAATATTTATTATTATTATTATAAAAAAATATTTATTTCAAGAATGAAAATCAAAGATTTATTCTTAACTTACAATTTTTTTTAATCTAATAATTAAAATGAATTATTACAAATATTATTTATTTTACTTAATAAATTTAATTCAAGCACTGTATTAATAAAGTATTATAATAATATATATATATATATATATATATTACAAAAATATACAAAATTTATTAATAGATTTAACTTACTACTAATAATAAATTATAAAAAATTTAGTATATATCAATAATATTTTTTATATTATAATTTAATAATAATAAACTAGAATCAGTAGCATAATTTTAGTACAATTTTCAAATATACTAAAATTATATTAGATAATATGATTTTATGATGCTACCTATAAAATATCTTTAACATGGTAGTTTCCAATACTAAATTTATGTAGACCAGAAAATTGCTGTAAAAATATTTTATATAATGACAAAAAATTGGTTTTATATTTGTCATAAATTTATTTATTAAAACTAATATCAACCATCATTTTATTTTATTACCATTAAGACATATTCAAGTTAATTTGAAATTTATTTATTTATATAAATATTACTGATTTTCCAATTTCTTAGACTTTTTTTATTTTTTTTATTTAATGATGATGAATTTTACACAAAAATATTTAATCAAGTGTTAAAAAAAAAGATTTCGTATTACTTATGAAGAGAAATATAAATTTATTCATAATTTAAAGGACTGCATTTCATTAATAGAAAAAATTTACATGAAATTTAATTTAGATTTTAACAAGGAAAATAATATTTTATAAATGATGAAAATCGTAAATTGAAGAATAAGAATACTAAAAATATTATAAAGTTTGACACTTTTATGAAAAAAAATGGGAATTCACTAATTTATTTTGAACATAATTAAACCATTATTTTTATGATGCAGAAATACGAAAGGAAGATAGTAAGTATAAATGGATTGGTCAATGGAAACTCATTTACAATTTTTAAAATAAATTCAATTCAGTCTGTGATTGATAATATTTGTGAGAGAAATACGATATATTTTAAAATTGTGATATCTTATTATTCATGTGAAGAAAAATACCTTTCACAGTTTGTAACAAAACATATTTTTTATAATTTATAACACACAAAATTTATAATAATTTGTAATAGACATTATTTTCACAGTTTGTAAGTGAAGGAAAACATATTTAATTATCTTAATTTACATTATATTTTGTGATAGAATTTATGGAAGTTACGATGGTGGTATTTATTTGTGATGAAGAAAATTTATCCCTCTAAAAAATTTTATAATAAGTAAATTTATAACAAATAATTTTCCATCCCAAAATTTATCACCAACGGATTTAATTCATTTTGATATGTTTGTGACTAAAGTTAATTTTTCAAATAATGATTTTGATTAAGATTTTTTGTATATTTTATTATAGGTCCTTTAAACACCATCTGAAAATTTTTGTAACACAACTAAGCTAAAAAAATATAAAATTTATATGTGGAGTTCAATATACATACTAAAGAAATTTCATTAATTTTTAAAATAAAATAATTTTGTTAGCATCAAGCTTTAAGTAATTAAGTGTTTCATATACTTTTGAGAAACACAAATGAGTATCATTTATGATCAAATCTACAACTTTTTCAGAAGAATAAAATTTGAAATCTTTTGATAAACTAAACGAGACTTTTATTACTGAATCAAATGCATTACATTACATGAAGAAAGAAAAGAAACATTCGTATCACACCATTGTTTTCAAAGATCCTCATGCTGATCAGGGTAAGCTGGTTCAGAAGGTGGTTCATCCTCCTCACCAGGGTGAAAATGAGTATCAGCCCCTTTATTCTCGCGAGGTAAAATGTCTTTAAGAATAGGCCAGCCATCAAGGATAGGCCTCACATCACCCACAAGAGTGTCATCAGTTCTGCCAGGAGTGAAATTGATCCGTACATAGTTTTCTCCTTTGAAAAGATAAGCTTCACCCTCCTTATGAGAAGCAAAACATGCATCAATTCCGCTTTCAAATATGGTACCTTCCAAAACCGTAAATCCATCAGTGATATTACGAATTGTGCCAATAAGTTCCTTGGAATCGTAGTCTATGCGACCATACTTGTTGTCCTTGAATAAGTAAACTTCTTTGCCTTGGGTTGACCTAAATGCAGAGTCTATACCACTCTCAAACACAGTGTTTTTCAAGACAGGAAACATGGAAGCAATTGTCATAGGACCTGAGAGTATCTTGTCATCTGTGGTTCCTGGAGAATAGTCTATGTAGGCACAAAGGTTTGTAGAAAAGATATATGCTTTGTTGTCTTCAGTGTCGAAGGCACAATCAATTCCATATTCTCCAAACGGGTATCACGAAGTGATGGAAAACCATCACAAATCAATAGCAAATCAGTCATAATCTTGTCATCTGTTTCTCCGGGGGTGTAATACACTCGCACATAATTATTTTTTAAGAAGAAATAAACTTCATTTGTTTTTGATGATCGAAATGCAGAATCAATATAACTTAGTACCTCTAAAACTTTAGTAGTATACCACTCATAAGCTTCATCCTCTATCTCTTCAGTATTATACCACTCGTAAGCATCATCTTTATCAGCATCCAAGACTTCTCTTCTCTCTCTCTGTCTCCTAGGCGGATAAGTTTCAATGGGTAGAGGTACACGTCTCCTTTGACCATCTTCATCTCTAATGTAGCAGTAGAACGATGGGAAATTGATCTGAAGTGGAAGGTAAGGAACTGCTACGGGATTAAAGTTAGGATTTATTATCAATCTTCTTTGTATCTGACTTGTCGCGCGACTACATAATACCATAAGTTATAATTAATGATGGATAATATTACATAATTATAAAATAACATGAGATAATATATATTTTAACCTTGGATTATTAAGACGTGCCATTGAGACTACGCAGCAAGAGCGAATGTATTGAGGTGCAATGCCTCCAACAAAACAAATTTCAGCTTGACTTTCATATTGATATTGATCTCCAAGAGTCACAGCAACCCAAATTCCACCAGGAGCATAAATTTCATAACGATAAATCTGGATTTGAGAATTTAGTTGAAGAACTTCGACGGAAGGTAGGGGATACCAAGACCTGCTAAGTGAAGTACTCACAAATACATGTGTTGTAGTTGGAGGCCTATCTGAATTGAGAGGGGCACCTGCACCATGGATAAAGTCATTCAAATTATAATAAATATTGTCAGGAGTTTCTCCTTGTTCCCATGGTTGGAATCCATTTGCAAATATCTGGTCGTAACTCCTCCTGTCCCAACGAAACACAGTTTGACAAATATCTGATTGTCTATATCCTGGCCTGCATGTAATTTCTGTCAAGTTTCCTTCATCAACATTCACACGATTCAAAGTTTCCCACAAGCTTTGAGCTTCATCCAAATTTTCTCGTTGTAGAGGCTGTGAAAATTTGGATTAACACCCTCTGGAAGGATCATTTGGTGGAATGATGGACATTTTTTAAAATAATTTTAAAGAGAGGAATAAAGGTATATGATATGTAAAAGAGAGTTTGGTTTGATTTGAGATGCTTACCTTCACTTGGACAACCTATTTATAGTGTTATGAAGGATCTTTAACCTTATTTTTTACCTTCTCCCCTGGTTGAGACTGTGGCACCTGGGTATAAGGTTAATGGGACGAGTAACACGTAATCTGAAAAAACTTCTAAATTTGAAATACTCAATGTTTTAACTATTAATAAAAAATTTTAAAATATTTTGAATTTGAAAGAAATTTTAGAAAATAAGATGGAATGACAGTTTTGATTAAAAATTTTTGGATGCATTTCATTAGAATCTGCTCTAAAAAACAACATTTGTAATTTTAGAATAATAGAGTTATTATGGTTTATAATTAAATATTTATTTTATATTATTTAATAGTTATAAAACATAAAAATTTAGATTAATGATTATAAACCAATAACAAAAAATAACCTAATTTAATATTTAAAAATTTCCTAATAACCAGATTTTAAGATAAAAAAATTCAACAAAATATACTATTAAAATTGTAAATATTGTTTTTTAAAATACCCTATCATAGTAAGAATGGAGTATATCATATTAATGTGATGACAAACCAAACATGCACAATTTCACTCAATCCAACAGTATAAATAGGTGTCTCGGATAACCATGTAAGCACCCTCAAATCAAGTCAAATCTCACTTACCTTCTTCTTCTTGTGTAAGAAAAATGTCAAGCCCTTACATTCATGCTGCACTTGGTTCTTCAAAACCATACGAGGTCTATTTCTTCATGAAAAATATGTATGTGAGGGTGCGTTACACTCCTGGAAAAACAGATGATCAGATTTTGACTAGTCTGCGTTCGATTAGCGGTGGTTTTCCATCACTTACTGGAACGCCATTTGCAGAAAAAGGAATCGACTGTGCCTTTTCCACTGAAGCCAGCAGAGCATATATCTTCTCCACCAACAACTGTGCATACATAGACTATGCTCCAGGATCAACAGATGACAAGATCCTCTCAGGTCCAACCACAATTGCTAAAATGTTTCCAGCCCTGAAAGATACTGTGTTTGAGAATGGCATAGACTCTGCATTTAGGTCTACCCAAGGCAAAGAAGTTTACATATTCAAGGGCAATAAGTATGGCCGCATAAGGTATGATTCCATGCAGCTTGTTGGCTCCATTCGCAACATCACTGATGGGTTTCCTGTGTTGGAAGGTACCATCTTTGAAAATGGAATTGATGCTAGTTTTGCTACTGATGACGAGGGTCAAGCTTACCTTTTCAAAGGAGAAGACTATGTGCTTATGAAATTCACTCCAGATAAAACTGATGACACTCTTGTGGGTGATATCAGGCCTATCCTTGATGGTTGGCCATGTCTCAGAGGCATTGTGCCTGTCTCTTGATCAAGTGTTCATCCTCATCATGAACAACTTCTGATCTGCATCATCAGTTTTGATGAAAAATGTGGTTTGAATAAGGCTTCTACTGCCAAAGTTTGTTTCCTCTTCTTTAATGTAACATTAGGATTGGAAGCTTGTTTCCTTTCCTAATGCAGTAAGTGTCCATGTTTGTTTTTCTTTCCTTTACATGAATGATTTTCATGTAATTCCTAGGTGTTTGTTGTTTTCTTCAACAAACCATTTTAAATTTCTAAGTATGCTTCATGTAATGCTTATATCAGGTTAACATGTTTTATTACTGCATGCAAAATTTTGATACCATTTTATTTAAACCTGTTGATATAAATTTGTGGATATTATGTTATTTGATTTTTTTTTTATTTATATGCCATTTTTATTTTTTTTCCTTTTTATTTAATAAGGTTTTTATTTTATTTTTTAAATTTTGATTTTATATATATTAGTTATATATTTTAAGAATAAAAGTTAAAAACATATTCTTTATTTTTATATATTTTTAATTTGGTTAAAATAAGTTAATATATTTAAATCATTAAATTAAAAAAAAAAAAATCTAATGCTTATTTCTTTTTGAAATATATTATATTATAGAGTGGTAATGTTTATATCGTTTTTATGAATTTACATTCTAATACTTGAAATTAAATTTTAAAAAAAAAAATCCTGACTAATATATTATACCTTTTAGTGCTAATTTTTAGAATAATTCTGTATTTTGTTTGAAAATATTAGTCTTACACACTTATAAGATTTAGTACTAATACTAAACATTCTAATTTTTTTAATACAATAATTATTATAGATTTAATTTAATTTATAAAAAGAAATTCTTATGACTTTATAGATAATTCTTATCAAAACCTATAATAGTTACAAGTGAAAAGTATTAACAATCATATTCTCTAATTATATTTTTTTTTCAAGATTAAATATATTAGTATCCTTTTAGTGTTTTTTCTCTTTAATTTAATTTTAATTATTATATTTAAAAAATTAATTAATTAATCCTTAAACTTCAATAATATATAAATATGATATTTTTATAGATTTTGTATATAATAAAAAAAAGATGTGATTAAGAATATATATATATATATATATATATTAAGAACTTAATAGAAATTAGTTTATTAAAAATTTATTAAAATTTAAAAATATAATAAACATTATAATAAAAATTTACTATTCATTTCATTTTAAAAAAATTGACCCATTATTCATCATGTACAAATATCAACATTAAGGAAGAATTAAATATAAAAAATAATTATTAAAAACCAATAAAATTATAAAAATTAAATATAATATATGTAAATTTATTAGAAAATAAAAAATTACTTAAAAAATATATAAACAAATACATAAGAAAATTTAATAAACACATCAATAATAAAATAAAAGAATGTAAATATAAAGAACACATATAATATTTTTCATTAAAAACTAATAAAATAAAATAAAATTATCATATAAATTTATTAAGAAAGAATATATATATATATATATTTAAGTAAATATTTTAATTTACTTTTCAATCATTTAAACTGATTTTGTTTATTACGAAGATGATAGATAATTATTTTTTTGTAATTTTAAATTATTATAACATTTTTTTATTGTTTCACACGGTAGATCCCTGGTTTCTACGTATATATACTCTAAAATTAAGCTCAGAAAATTTTCGAATCCTGTTCCCATCTCTCAACTCCAACGCCATCGCTGCTGTTCAGGTCACAGTCCCTTCTATTCCTACATACTGTGTATGTACATAATCTCTTCTCTATTTGTTTCTAGCTGCTCATGGATCAATGCATGTTCCTTTGTTTCTTGAAAGAAATGAAATCTAAATTTTCATTCTTTTGGAAAATTAGCAAATGGGTACTCTAAATTCTTCTTTTTTCTGAACTCAATTTCAGTTTCAGCTTCTGGGTCAGTCCCTGTTATTTTCTGCACCTAGGGAAATTTAGCAGGAAAAAGATCTGTTATTTATTTATTTATTTTTTCCTTGCCATGGTTCGGTGAAGTTGTAAATTTTTTAATTAAGCATCAAACGGTGTCTCATCCGGAAATCCAAGAATCCAAACTCTTAGTTCACTGAAAATTCCCAATCTCGGTTGGCAGCATACTATGTATGTAGGGAAGCAAATTGTGATGATCTTATAAGATTTAGAATCACTTGCTGTAACCAAAGTTTAAGCTTGTGATGTTTATAAGCACTATTAAATTGTGTTTTTTTTTTCACTTCCCTATTTTAGAAATTGTTCTATCTGTTGAATTAATGAATAATCTCAGGTTCCACTTTTAAAAAGTCTGCACTCTTCCAGTTGATGTTCTGACTATTTCTTTCCTAGCTTCGTTTTCTTAAATTTTAGGTGAGTTTCAGTTATTTATGCGTGGATCTGTTAAGCTGATGCTAATGGATTTGTTTGGTCTTGGTTTGTCATGTGCAGCAAAGACTAAAAATGGAGGGGACTGTTTTCGCTCCTGCACTGAAAGAACTAGAGCATGTAAAATCTGAGCAAGGAGAAATTCTGAGCAAGTCTTTCTTGGAAGCGTGCAAGCACATATTGCCAGTAATAGGTGTGTCTTGTTCATTACCTTTTTATTAGCACAAAAAAAATAATATAGGCTATTTGGATTTTGGACATTTACTTGAGGTTTCCTCCGTATATATTTTGTCCTTTTTTAATGGTTAGGGACAATACAATTATCCTTTTTTTTTTTTAAATAATCTGTGGTGTATTAATGATATTACATTTGCTAAATTTTATTGAATCATCACGTCTTTGAGACAGGTAAGATGCATGATGTGATGTGAGTTTTCCATAATAAACTTTTGTTGATCCTGTTCTTTTAGCATTCATCCAGATGTTTTTTTTTTCATGAATAAAAAGTTTGTTTTCTTGGTCATTTAGGTATCTATAAATTCTATATCCATGCCTATTAATGTGCAGAAGTAATTTTTGTTTTACAGTCTTAAAACTGCAGCATATTCAACAGAATAAATTGTGAACCAATGCATCCTGGTTTAGTGCTTGTTTAAGCATAACAGAATACCTCTGCCATTGTTAAAAGAGCTAACACTTTCTTATTACAGATAAGTTTGGAGCTGCAATGGCCCTTGTTAAATCTGATATAGGTGGCAACATATCGGTATGATTTTGTCAAATGCTCTATACGACTCTAATGTGATTGTATAGTTTGTCAGATACGTGACTGTATACTTCGTCAATACTTTCCTGCAGCTTTAGATGTATTATGCTTTACTTCTTATGGTAACATATATACGTATGCCATAGTGTTTGGTTATGATTCATTTTGTTTTAATTTGTGAATTTCTATCTGATTTACATAAAAAGTCTTTCATTTTAACTTCTTTAACAATTCTAAGTGTGTACATTTATCTAAACCTTACTAATATTGGGATCATATGCTATTTGTTCTAACTCTATACCATACTGATTTTGTTGGCAGAGATTGGAACATATGTATTCCTCTAATCCATCCAGATTCAACTACCTGTACAGTTTGGTGCAGGTGGAGATTGAATCTGGAACAGCTAAATCATCATCTAGTTGTACCAATGGACTTCTTTGGCTGACAAGGTAATAAACATCATGCTGTTGCATTTAACTTGTGTTTTATATTGGTATGTCATTCCTAAATCTATTGTTTGGAGAGAATTTTCTAAAATTTGTGATGGGGTCTATTTTTATTTTTTTTAATTTCATGCATACATTGCATCATGAATGAAATTTAAATGGCCAATAGGATAAATATTAGATAAAAAAAATGCATGCATAAGGTAGAAACAAATTTCTGGAAGAAATCAACTCTCAATTCACTTGGGGCGTACTTTCCAATTTGGATTGTAATGTGACATGAAACGACCCATAATTAACAAAGGTTATATAGAAACATTAATGCGTGTATGCATAATTCATGCATGTTTGGATGCAAGTATATTTAACATTACAAGTGTGCCTTGATACTCTTTTGTAAGTTAGGTTGTGGATTAGCAGCAACAATGCATGTCTCCTTCTTAATGATTAAAACCATAACTCATTTCTGGTCCGTTTGGAACAAAAGGACACTAGAATTGGACAAAAGCGTTAGAATCACGTGATATTTGATTAAGTAAAACTGAACATATGGAATGCAGATTTAACAGGACAAATGCTAGAACAAGCGTTGAGGTGAAAATTGGAGGTCATTTCATACCACAAGTTGCATGGTTGGCTACCTTGGTTTTTCTATATAAACTGATAGAAAAATAAGGGAGATGTAAATTCTAAAATTTAAAGTGGGTGGTTGAACTCGAGAAATGCTTTAGGTCTATTTGTGATCAAAGGTACTTATCAAGCTTGTTGAAATTATGTTAGCTAAAGTATGGAGGGAGGAAAGGGATCGAAGGAAGACAGTGAAAAATATGCTTTTGATATTGTGATGTGTTACGAACTTACAATGTAATGATGTTGTCATAAAACCTAAAGTTATTTATAATAATAATAATAATCCTAACTAAATAAGAAAACAAATAATGAGACTGATAACAAGTAGAGCTTGAATTTTACAGGGAGTCAAAATTAAAAGCGGACCTATTTTAGCCTGATCTTATAAAAACTTGCTAAAAGCTTAAAAAAATCAGGCTTTCACCTGGTTTATGCTTCATTTTGGAGACTTAAATTGAAATTGTATTTTTCTTCCTAACCCATTATATTCTGCAACCTGCATTAGGCTTAATAGTTTGCTTTGTCTCTTTTAATATTATTAGAAGCTCTAAATAATTCTATGATACTCTAAAGATATTAGTATATGATCATTATATTATAGGGTAGTTTCATACAAAGCTCTACGGAAAAATTACCTTATAGCAATGAAGCTAGCTATGTTTTGCAAGAATATTGCTGCCTTTTGAGAAACAAGTGGACAAAGAAAGCATAAAATCAGGAGAGAATATCAGGGTGAAAGTAGGGGTAGCATCGGTGGGGAAAAATATGATAAAATTATATGCAAGATTGTTTGACCATGTGAGAAATAGACCAATAGAAGCTCCAGTGGGAAGAGCTGATAACATGAAGACCAATAGGAGCCCAATAAATAGAGGTTGAGGACAATCAAAAGGGACTGGTATGATAACCTTGAAAAAGATGTAGATCTAAATGACCTTTTCTGTAGACTTGATTTTAGTCACAGCACAATGATGATCATTTTTCTTACTCCAACATATTAGGAAACAACTTGTGTTGTCGTTGTATTTTATGTATGTACTATGATGAATCCTTTAAATTTGGTTCAATTATATTTTATCTTTTGTTTCTTTCGAAATTGTTAACAAGCTTCAGCTAATTATGCTTATCTTTCTCAAGGTAACGAGGCATTAATGTGATAATAATTTCTATTTTGTAGTCAGAGACCTTAGCTAATGATTATTTGTTGCCATATTATTTATGATACATTTATTTCTCTAACCGGTAAAATCTTCAGGGCAATGGATTTCTTGGTGGCTTTGTTTCGAAACTTAATCGAGCATGAAGATTGGCCTATGTCCCAAGCTTGTACTGATTCCTATAACAAGACTCTGAAGAAGTGGCATGGCTGGCTTGCTAGCTCAAGCTTCACTGTAATCTTCTTTTTAATTCTTTGTTGATATAATCTTGAATGTTTTGATAGAATCTCATAACACAGCTTATTGACTTATTCAAGGTCTATAGATCATCTTGCAAGTCTATGGAATATCAATGGCTAGCCATTGAAATAGCCTTCCTAGAAATCCTGTCGAGTTTACCATTTGCATCACCGAGTTGTCAATTTTCTACTACCATTGTACTTTATCACATGAAATACGTTTAACTATCAATATTGTTACTTTGGTTGTCCTAATTTCCAGTATTTAGTTATGTAGCCGAATGATGTCATGATCATGTAAAACATTTAAACGCCAACTACATAAGCTTGCATCTTCTAGTTTCTTCGCACTTTATTATGAGAAATTTAGATCAAAGCATTTAAATACCATGCAATTTTACCTTTTCTATGTGTCTGTCATTGTTAACTTGTCTTGTGTTTTTCTGTTGTTTTATTTTGTCTTTTTCCATTTTTTATAATTATGAAGTGACTGTACATTGTATGAAACTGAATATGGTTTTGGGGTTTGTACTAAATATTTGACCTGCAGGTCGTCATGAAGCTTGCTCCTGATAGGAAGAAGTTCATGGAAGTCATAGGAGGCACTGGCAATATCAATGCCGACATTGAGAAGTTTTGTGCAACCTTTTCTCCTCTCCTTGAAGAAAATCACAAGTTTCTGGTAAGAAATAATATACATTAGATCGTTTTTATGCTTAAAGATGATCGTAGAATGACATTGATTTTAGATTATCTTGATTTTACAGAATTTATTTTGGTTAAAATCAACTTTGAAGTGAAATTGTTTATATTTGGAAAGTTAGTGTACAATTTTCAAACCAATGCAAAAGCTATGTTTTTTCATTTTCATTCAAACAGACTTTTAAAGATATATTTATGTTTATTTGGAAATGACTAAATCTAATTTTTTCATGCAAAATTTGGATTTTGAACGTGCATTTTGACTACATCCAGTGCGTTGCTTTCCTGAACATAGGATAGATTGTTCTGCAAAATATATGTTCTTGGAGGGTACAATTAGGAAGAGAAACCATGGTAAAGATGAAACTTGTCCGCAAGCACTTTTAGGAGAGAAACATAAGAAGAGAAATTGAAATAATTTCTTCATAAGCTAAAATTAGTCTTTGCATGAACTAATTTATATTAATTATTTTTTAACTACTCAAAAATTTTATTTTTAACTCATGCATAAGCTAATTTTAGCTTATGAAGAAGCTAATTTCATTTTCCTTCTTAAGCTTCTCCATTAGTACTTCTAGAAGAGAAATAAAAATGAAATATATCATCAAACTTTATATTTTAAAACTTTATATCATCAAACTTCTTTTTTTGAACAGGCTCGTCTTGGCTTGGATGACATGAAGGCATCATAAATCACAGATTCATGGTCAGAAATTCGATGAGTAGCTCTTATCAAATTTACTAGCACGATAAACAAACATTGACTTTCATGTTGTGCTGCTAAGTACTCTGATCTTACTGTGTATCTTTGTGATATCAAATTTGATCACTATGAGTTAGTTTTTACAAAGGTTAAGGCTAATGGTGGTTTAGTAACTTGATTTCTGCAATACAGTATAGAATTTCTTGATGATTATGTAAGTACTGATTGTCTATAAACCACCTCATGAAGTTCTGTGTATGACTGCTTGCATATATTAATCTTATTCAACTAAAAAAATTATAACAACTCTTTACAGGATGAAAAATGTTATCTACATTTAGGGAACATTTGTTTCATGCTACGATTTTGCATTAAAAATGCGTTTTGTTAACTTTTGATATTTGCAAGAATATTTTTAAAATATTTAAAACAAAAAATAAAAGTAAAATGGAGGTTGTAGCTGGGTTAGAAAATAACTTCTCATATTCATTTGGGAATGTAACTGAGAATAAAAATTGCATAGACATGAAAATATGACTTTCTTAAATAAGTGGAAATCTCTTTTCATAATCTTTTCTTGTAAATATAAGAATAAATATTCAAAATTTATATGCATATCTTTATGGAATGGTTTTTTGGAGACAGTGATCTTAGGAATTATCCTAAAAGCATGAGTAATGAAGACAAATAAATTATATCAAAGGTCTTGCCAATGATGAAGCTTAGCAGTATGTGCACAACTAGCCAATATAAGTTTGCTGCACTCATTTTCTGGTTTTCATTAAGTTTGCAGCAATAATTCTTGTAAGTAGATGAAGTGTTTTGTTTATTACTTTATTATTTTACAAAAAATTCTATTCGTAAAATAATAGTCCCTGTAGTAACTCTCACCATTCGTTTTAATTACGTTAGATTAACCCATTTACACCATGTATTTTTGTATGGGGTTAATTTAAACATTAGTTAAAAATAAAAATACTATGCGTAATATAAAAAAATCATAAGATGTTAATATAATTTATTAACTAATAATAATAAATATAATATTTTTTTCCTTTTATAATATGGAATAAAATCACCATTCTCTTATAATATATGTTTTAACTTATTTTTATATTAGTAAAATTTATTAAAAATTAACATTTTTTTAAAAATATCATCTCTTTAAAATTTCTCTCTCTCTATATATTTATCTTTTTATCTATTATATATATATATATATATATATATTAAATCATTACTTTCAGCCTTTTTTTAAAGTATTTTTTTTCTTATTTCCCCTACACTTCAATAACTCATTTTCTTAATTTGTTTTAAAATTTATATTCAAATTAGAATTAGCAACGAATACTTTTACTTTGAAGTTGTAATCTTTAAATTTTATTTGACTTAATTATATATACATTTTTTATAATTTGGATTTTTTTTTCATTTTTCTTTTAATTCAAACTTTAAAATTTAAATAAGTCTTCATTTATGTTTTGTTTTGAAATTGTTTTCATCAAAACTTACAATCCCCCACCTCATTTTGGTAATAAAAATTCTACAAATATATACACTTTTCATAATATTTTGTTCAATGTATATATACATACATACATAAAATAAACTAGACTTTAATTTATAACAAATTTAAGCAAAGATAAAAAGTTCCAACACAACAATTCTATTATTAATAGAATGAGTTGAGGTTTAGGTTTTTTTTATCATTTCTCAACCTTTCATTAGAAAAGAATGCAGTCCCAAATATAGTGTTTGCACCTGAAAAATGCAGTGCTACATAAATGGATTTTCACCTAAAAACACGTTGAGCTAGAGGTTTCGTTTTGACTCTCAACCGGTAAGTAGGTGGTGGGTCAAAAACCAATTCTCTCTTTGTTTTCACTTTTGAGATTTTGCCACCCTGAAGACTCCCTCTTCTTGGTTGGTTTCTTCTCCCACACCCTGTCAACTTCAAATGCATGCATGTGTGTGTCTTAATTCTTCTTCACTACATGCTTGAGGTTTTGTCATTTCAACATTAGAACCTTATTCAAGTCATATACATATATACACACACATATATATATATATATATATATATATATATATATATAAACTTTTGTTCTCAGGGTAGGTAGCTGTTCTTGTTATATCCTTTTTCTCTTTCCTTCTGTCCCTTCTTTTTCCAACTCAAACTTTCCATATGCAGTTGCAGACATTGGAAACAAACATTAACAAAACCTTTTCTTTTCTTACAATAAGAGAAAATTCCATTCTTAAATGTCAATAACAATTTCTCCATGCAAAGAAGCTAAACTAAAACTTTTGAAACGGTGCAGCCTCTCAATTTATTGTGCCATGAAGTAATATGGTCATCAAAAACTGTTGGAAAGAAGGTTTCTGATATGATCATTTTTGGCTCACTTTTCTTCTTTTCTTTTCAGAAGGATTTTGGCTGATTCAATTGGATATTGAATATAGCATCTTCACCCTTTTAAGTGGAAGATTTCCAGTGTAAATATATCAACAAACTTCGCTTACATTGATTAATGTCGACCAAGGTGAAAGGCATCCTTAAAGGATTTAGATACATATCCCAAATATTCGGTAAGTGCCATCTCCATTCCCACAGAGAAATTAAAATGAAAACTGCATTTTCTTTTACCTATAAAACATTTTTCTTTAAGAATGTATATACATAAAGAGGAGACACATGCATTAAGAGCATGGAAGGAAGAAGGAAGGTAGAAAACTCAGAAGAGAAATATTTTATTTAGAATTTTGGGTTAGGGGTTTATGATATAATGCTGTATTTTTTAACTTGTAGTTTTGTTTGATCTTTTTGCTTGATGATGAGAATTACTGTGTGCAAGGAATCTCCAATACAAACTTCAAGAGATTCTTTTTCTTGACTACTGATAAAATGTATTCAAGAAATTTTCATTTTATTACTGCTTGATACCCAGATCAATTTGATTTTTGACAGCACCAATCCAATGATGAAAAAAATTGAAAAACCTGCCTTTGTTCTTACATCTTCATGGTAGTTTAAATATGCTTGCAATTCCTTGAAAAAATATACAGATTTGAAAAATTAAAACAACAAATTGTGGTGATGATTATTTTGCAGATGAGAAAGAAGAAGAATTTCAAATTGGGATGCCAACTGATGTAAAGCATGTGGCACACATTGGATCAGATGATCCATCAGCAAATGCTCCAAGCTGGGTACTACATATTCTCTTTCTCTACTCTATCATTGTTTTTGTGATAACCCTTCCTTAAGAAACATTAGTTTGTGTGCAATTTAAAAACTCATGCAGATGACAGAGTATAAAGGAGGACAAGAACCCTCATCAGTAAGCCCTAATCAGAAGCATGAAGGTTTGAACATATTTCTCTATTTATCATCTTTGCTTGCTTGAATTACTACATATACTACAAACTACACTACAAATGATGCTAATAAATATCCTTTTCTTCAAAATTCATTTTCTTAAGAAAAAGGGACGAAAAAAAAACAATTTTGACCTAAAAACTCTTATAAAATTTGGTCATTCAATTTCTTCTTCTCTTCTTTCTGGTTCTAACACATTCAGATTCAGGTGAACGCGAGAACAATTCAAAACGTGCGAGGATCCGCAACCACATCATTCCCAAGTCCCGACACCCATCCCTGGACACGGAGACCGACGCGCCCAAACAGAGGACCACGCGCCGCCACCACCGCTCCTCCGACCCTTCCGCGGACTCCACCGTCAGCGAATCACCCTCGAGCGGATCCCGGCACCGGCGCTCCCACCGCGGGTCTAACCACGGGGGTGAGTCGCCGTCGCAGCAGGACATGCCGCCGAGCGGCGCCAAAGGCAGCCGGCGGAAATCGAAGAACATGGAGGAGGGGTCCGTGAAGAAGCCGTCGTCCCGAAGATCGTCAAAAGGAGACTCTCTAACTGACATTTCCGTTTCAGATTTTGGGTCTGAGTCTGAAGGTGGGCCGACCCAATAGGCCCAATAGGGTTTAAATTGGGGTGAGTGAGTGAGAGAGTAATTTGTATTGTAATAATAATGGTGTGAAAAGTGTGTGAAGAAAAGAGTTTAGGAAGGGACATATGTGGAAGACACAATTTGTTGTTTTTCAATTTGTAAATTATTAAAGGTTTTTTTGATGCATTTGTTTTATTCAAATCTCATTTCAACTTCAATTCTTTTCTCTCTCATATTTCTTTATTCAAATTCTTTTTCTTACTCACTCCTACCAAAAATAACCCATCAAGGAATGTGAAAAATAGCTTCTTTCATTTTGTACTTGAAAAAAAAAAATCAAATTTTTAAAACATTCAAGAAGTTAAATAAGTAATTAAAAATTAAGGGAAAGAAAGAAATTCCCGCGCAGGAATTTCAAAACTCAAAACCGCACTGATTTCCCGCTCGCTATTCTTCTCACCTCACTCAATCCCATCAATTCTTTCATTCACTGTCCAAATTTCTTCCTTTTTCTCTCTTTCTCTCTTTCTCTCTCTACAAAACAGATCAATCAATTTGTTATCAATTTATCCTACCAAAAATTCAAACCCAACCCCACTAATTAATCCACACAGCCATGGCCACTCGCCGCGGCGGCGGAGACGACGGCGCCGCCGTCCGTCCCCGCCCTCTCTCCGCCTCTCGCCGCTTTCCTTCCCCTTCTCTCCTCAAAGAAAACTCCAACCCTCGCCGCTCCACCTCCCGCTCCAACCCCTCCCTCAAAACCCTACCTCGCGGTCGCAGCTCCAGCCCCTCCGATCTCTCGCGGGCCTCCCTCGACCGGGCCTCCGCCCAAAAGCCCACTCGTGATCCCACCCCCAAGTCCATCACACAAAAACCTAAACTTTCCACCGCCCAAAAGCCCAAACCTTCCACCTCCACCACCACCAGGTCCCAAGACCTTACCAGAACCTCCCAAGAAACCACCGACGGAAGTAGCAACGCCAGCAATGCGAAGTACCCGAGCAGGCTTCACGAGAAGCTCGCTTTTCTTGAAGGCAAAGTGAAGAGAATAGCTTCGGACATAAAGAAGACCAAGGAGATGTTGGACATGAACAACCCTGATGCCTCCAAGGTGATTCTTTCCGACATTCAGGACAAGATTTCAGGAATTGAAAAGGCCATGGTTCATGTTGTTTCTAATAAGGACAGTGAAGGTGACGTCCTTGAAAAAGACAAGAACTTGGTTAAAGGGTCGAAATTGAACAATGAGGAACTCGAGGCGCGTCTTTTCCCTCACCAGAAACTGCTTCGGGATAGGACAGCGGTTGTTAAGAGTGATAAAGATAAGGATTGTGTGGGAGAAGACAAGGTGTTGAGCCCTGTTGACGATAACTCGGTTGCGGTTGAGTTTTTGGCCTTGATTGATAAGGTCAATGCTGGGGAGGAAGTGAAAGAAAATGGTGGTGGGACTGGGGTCTGGATTGATCCGAGGAACGGCATTGATGCGCTGCTCGCGGCGGATGAGAAGCTTGAGGAGTTTGATGATCAGGAGAATAAGGAAGGGGCGGTTGTGGAGGAGATGGATGAGGCTTTCAATTTTAGGCTGAATGGAATTGGTAACAAGGTTGCTTCTGGTGGGTGGTTTGTGTCGGAAGGTGAAGCTGTCATCCTTGCTCACCATGATGGTTCTTGCAGCTATTATGATATTGCTAATTGTGAGGTATGTGATCTTCATTTCATGCAGATTCTAAATGTCAAACTGTGAGTCGTGTCGTAGATTTGGTCTTTAACAGTAGATTTCTTGATTTGGGAATGAAATAATGGTGAATAGATGTAGGTGATTCATGAGATGGTTGATTATAATTTTCTACTTATGTATTTGTGGCCATTTAGATTCGTTTTAAGTTATAGGATATAAAATTATGAATCTTCTCAATGGAAGGTACTATAAGATGATTGAATGACCTTAAAATATCAATTTAGTGTTAGTAATTTTGTCTCCCAAGTTCATCTTTGATTTGAACGTAGATAGTGGTGAATACTGACGTAGGTAATTTACATAGTGGTTATTTATGTCTTTTATGCGATGCTATCAATTTTCAGTTCGTGTTGGTTCAGTTTATTTTGAAAGAATAATATGCTTACCTTTAACTGTTTCCTAAAATGTTTTTGAAAAATGTTATTATTTTTCATATAAAATTTCCAGACAGGTGCTGAGAAGCAAAGGCTTGACATGAATAAGTTAGTTTAGAATGTTATAATTAATACTGAGTGTTGAAATAATGACCCACGTTTAGATTTAATGGGGAGATTTGAATGTTCTTCATAAAGCTTAATTAATGGTTCATATGGATCCATAGAATTTCAGCAAGTATCATTAATTTTGGTCTCATCTAGTTCTTCTTTCGATTTGAACGTAGATAGTAATGAATACTGAGGTAGTCATTCATATGATTGTTGATTATCATTTAGAACTATATTTCTTGAGGGCCTCCAAAAGAGATTTTGAAAGGAGAAATAAGTAGTAAGAAAGGGTTTTCAAACTGGTGGAGAGTAGCTGAGGTATGATGTGACGTAGATGTTTTCCATGTAAAAGTAATAATAGTTCATAGTTGGAATTGGTTAAAGAACAAAGAAGCATTTTTTTCAGCTGACAATTCATCATCCTTCCAGGAAAAAGCAGTATATATGCCACCCCCAGAAGTTTCACCCAACATATGGAGAGATTGTTGGGTAATTCGTGCCCCTGGTTCTGATGGTTGCTCTGGAAGATTTGTAGTGGCTGCATCTGCTGGAAATACTATGGATTCAGGATTTTGCTCGTGGGACTTTTACACCAAAGAAGTGCGAGCTTTGCAGATTGATGCTGGAACAACCTCCTCAAGAGTTGCACTTAGACCCTTGCCTAACAACGTTGTGCAAAGAAGAAATTCTACCTCTAGCATTGTGGCAGCAGAATCTAAGCAATGTTGGTACAGGTCCTGTGGACCTCTCATCATCTCTACTGCCAGCTCACAGAAAGCTGTGAAAGTTTTTGATGTTCGTGATGGCGAGCAAATCATGAAATGGGATGTTCAAAAGCCTGTGATAGCCATGGATTATTGCAGCCCCTTGCAGTGGAGGGACAGAGGGAAAGTAGTGGTAGCTGAAACTGAATCCATTTCTTTGTGGGATGTGAACTCGCTTACTCCTCAAGCTCTGCTCTCTGTTCCTCTGGGTGGTCGAAAAGTTTCTGCTCTCCATGTGAGCAACACTGATGCAGAATTGGGTGGAGGAGTTCGAAAAAGGTGAGTTTGTTTTAATCTTAACTTCTTGCTTCTTGTCTCTACCTAAAATGTTCTGTTTCTGCATTCTTAGGTCACTATTTTATTTTATTATTTGTGGCATGATGCCTTTTATTCAACAAAACTAACGTTAGTTACTTTTTGTTTTCATTGTTTCTACTGATAGCACACCACAGCACATGTATCTTTACACTTATATTATAGCTATCTTGTCATCATAGGAAAACTCCAGTCTAGGTCTAATATTTTCTATCCATCTTGTTATTTATTAAGAAACTGGAATGTACCAAACTTAGATCAAGCTCATCGTGTTCATGATTGTCATGTTCTCTTATCAAATAATGATATGTGGACAGTTTTCGCAAAATTTTGTAGAACAAACAATGTTTAAAGTTATTCAATGTTAGAAAAAACATTAAATTGTCTTCATGTAATTGGATTACTTGTGGGAAAACATAAGGGATGTTGACTTGTATTTTTATCTTCTGTTCTCATCTTCTAACTACGAAAATGTTATATTGTTTTCAATCTGTTTTCTGTTTTCAAATATGAGTGAAGGAAAGTTGAAATATATATATATATATATATATTGTTTTCTATTCTAATTTTTATAACAGGAAAAAGTTTGAAAACAATGTGATATTTTTTAATTAAAAAGTAAAAACAGAAAATAAAAGTGCTAGTAAACGTCCCTTGAGAGCTTGATTTTTGTCCATAAGGAAAAAATAATTTTCTTCAGTACTTCAAAATTCATGCATTTTCACTATAGTATCTTTCCCTATTGTTAACCAAGTTTAGAAATATAACATTGTAGAGTGAGTTCATCAGAGGCTGAAGGAAACGATGGTGTGTTCTGCACCTCAGATTCTATCAATGTCATGGACTTTCGCCAGCCGTCCGGTGTGGGCCTAAGGATTTCAAAACTTGGTGTGAATGTGCAATCAGTTTTCTCTCGTGGGGATTCTGTGTTCCTTGGTTGCTCCAGCACAAGTTCAATGGGCAAGAAGCAGTCCTCAATGCTGCAACAATTTTCACTGCGCAGACAAGGCCTGTTCACCACCTATGCTCTTCCAGAATCTAATGCACACTCACATCATGCAGCAATCTCCCAAGTTTGGGGTAATTCTGACTTTGCCATGGGTGTAAGTGGCCAAGGACTTTTTGTGTTTGATGCAGTGAAAGATGATGCACTAAGGGTTCTCAACATGGATTACTCTAGTGCTCAAAGTTCTAGAGAAGTTATTGGCCCAGATGACATGTATTGTCCTTCATTTGATTATCTTGGGTCTTGTGCTCTTCTCATATCAAGAGATCGACCTGCTATGTGGAGGCATCTAATAGTTTGATAGTTATGATTAATTCTTAAGAATGTGTCATTTTGTTGCTTTTTTCTTTTTTTTTTAATTGGTATGCTTTTTAAGGACAAGTTATACTTTAGAGGGAGTTAATTATGTTAGATGTGGATTCTTTGGTGTTGGTGTTTTATGCAATAGGTGCATTTCTAGGGTGATCACTTGTCACTCATATATATGTGCAGCCACTGGTATTCCTTGACTCTGTATATTTTCCTATTCAATCTGTTTCGGCATAAAATGATCATTAAAAAACTTAATTGATTCTGAATTTACATTTGAATATAGCGTTGTGTGTATGACCAAGACAGTTTATTTGTCATATCATATGAATACTGAATGAGCTAAATTTGGATTGAATAGTGCAACCTGAAATTGATCCTGAATCATTAACTTGTAATTTCAGATACATTAGTTTTAAATGTGTTAACTTGGAGTTTCCGGCATTTATATTTGGTTGAGAATATGCTACATTAAGGGACTCAAGTCCTGATAAAAAAGCAATTTAAAGTCGTAGAAAAAAACTGCCTTTTCACATTAGTAGGTAGACACAATCTTGGTTTTTTAATCATATGGATAAATATTCAATTCCAAGTCTGTATATAAATTACAGAGAAACACTTATTGAAAGAGGTAAGATGTTTAAATTTTAGTATTTCATGAGATTGGTCTTTTATTTTTTGTTGTGATTAGTTTAAATCAATATCTTTTACATTTGGGTGAAATGTTGATCTTGTTGTATAATGCACTGATATTGGGTCTAATCCCATAAACCAATATATTAAAGCCGAATACATCTTGGGTTGAAGGAACCTACACTAGGGAATATCGAAGACTCACTTATATGATTAATTAAGGCATAATTAAAAAGGTTAATGGTTCAGATAAAGTCCTTTATGCTTAAACATCACGTTAACACCAAAATCAAAGAACCAGCCTAACAAATAAACTCATCCAAATATAATATAAATAAGGATAATAAAGAAAAGATAGATTATTTAATTTAACAGTACGCATTAACTATTATTGATCCTATTACTAGTCATTCCAGTATGAAAGTATAATAACTAATCTGTCTGCATTCTTTTTATAAGAAATAGATACTGTTTTTTTTTTATAAAAACATTATCACTTGTTTCTTATAATAAAATCAAAGAGAACATTATAAGATTTTAATATTAATACACAGTAAATATTAATTCATTATAAATAATTTTATATATGACATTTTAATTATTATAAAAGTTCATATTTTTTAATTATGTTATAATTTATGAATGAAATAAATAAAATAAAATTCACATCATTAATATAATTCAACAAAATATTATCCATAAATAGAACTGATATTCACAAATAAAGGGACAATATTAATTCATGGCATATATGTTTGGAAGATAAAATTTTATTTTACTTTTTAAGTTGTCATTCTCATTTGATTATTGAATAATTGTTCTCAACTCAACTCTACAAATTAAATCTAACACTTCCAGTTTTTTTAATTGTAATTTACAAAACATTGGATACAAGATCTTCTTCAAATTGACATTCTAAATCAACAAGTTACCAAGGATGTTGATCTGGAACATGAAATCCAAAAGTTGTCAGAGCCAATTCACACGACAAAATGCCATGTTTGCAGTTTTTGGACATTACATTTGGTTTGCACTTTCCATTGATTCTTCAATTAATTGGTATCCGATGCATGGTGGTGATGGATGTGACCTTCAAAATTTTATTCCCTTAGGGCCATTGCCTGTCCCTTTTACAGGACAATCTGCACACACTTACTACAAAATCTCTTCAATTGTCTGAGTCCATCTCACGAAAGGGTAGTGGAACAGCCTTCACTGCCCTGAAATGTCCCACGTTGTTTAGATGTTCATTCTCCAATCTGCAGTGTTCATACAAAAATTGTCAAATTCACAGGGAATTTTTGTTCACCATTTCAAGAAAAAAGAAGTCATCTATCTTAAAGTCCCTAATAATATATTACTATTATGTTAATCACATTTTTGAATTTTAAGCTAACATAATTATCTATTTACATTTTATTAATTAATAAGACATCACCTTACCAAAATATGAACCAAATCAACCATCCCCAAGAACACTTAAAAGAACTGTATGTTTTGCTATTCTTAAAATGAAAAAAGAGTCATTTTCAGATGTTCTAAAATGTTTGAGAAAGTACCTGTAGAAATTCCAATGCCCTCGTCGAATAACCTCAACTGAAGCTAACAAAAAATCTAGTAGCCTTGTTTGAACAGGTCCCACTTTGAGGTGCATGATAGTCTCCACCCAAGCCACTCTCAAGACAACATTCAATGCCTGAAAAGTGAAATCCAATACCCCTTTATGATCTAAAGACTAATTTATGATTCTATCATTCACATAACAAAGTGGTCAGAGAGTACTTACAATAGACATGTAGTATATGCTTTTGTTCTTTAGAATTAGATCATCTCTTAGCCAAGGGTTTTTGGAGTTGGGATTGAAAAACCCCCAGTCCTTGACAAAATCCCAATACAATTGGTAAACTGTTGCCACCACAGAAGAGATCAAGACTATAGCAAACCATAGATGGTTATCTTGCCTGCTATATGTGACTCTAGCTCCTGCTGCAACCATTGCCGAAACATACTTCCCCATGTTAGCTAAATGGTTAACATCACTGTCATCGAACCATCTTCTTGCACACTGGTCATGTTGCATTCAAGTAGCATGTGTTAGCTCACAACATAATGGAGTGTTTAAAAATTTTCTGTTAGCAAATATATCATGTCTCCAATTCTAGAAGCAGCTCATAAATTGATACAGAATATGTATATTACCATGCAGCACCAAAGGCATACCTGCAATGCACGCCACCAATATGGCAAAAATGATATGAGATAGGTTATTTCTACGTAGAGCCTTCCAGAATGGCAAGCCTCAGGATGGTGTGTTTTGAAAACTCTAGAAAAAATGTGACAACTTGTTGTTTCCAAATGCCTTAGCAATGGAATCTGAAACCATTAAATGTTCATTATTAGTGTGCATTTTGAGAAGCAAAGGGAAACAAAATAAACTTCTTGTGGGATATAGTATAAGATCACCTGGCTAGTTAGTTGGTCAGCCATAAAAAAGTCTACCAGAAGAACCTGTTGGAATAGTAAACTAAATTAAAAAAACATGACAAGCTTAATTTTGTACATGACTACATGCACTGTGGCATGTCAATGTCTAATAATTGCAAAGAATATATGATGAATTTAGCTCTTATATACTTATAGTGTAAAGAGTTTTAACATGGTAGGTATGACTTTTAAGATAACTTTTATAATAGTTCAATATACATTACGTTTCTGATTGAATGACAGTGTAAATTTTCTTTACATTATCTGTCCATAGATTATTTTCTCATATATGGCAGAAGTTTACCTTATAAAATGGAGAGCAAGCTATGTTGCGAATAACACGAATGAAGCAGAAACGAGTAGGGCGATAAAAAATGTCAAATGGGCAAATGAGAAGACCTACAAAGAACTGAAAATGGAAGTTGATAATCAGCACACAAAGATTTTGTCTTGAACGATATAGATTTATAAGTATATATATATATATATATATATATATATATATTTTATATGGTTTCATACTCTTTATATTTTAACACACTTTGATTGTTTAGAGAACCATCTACAATCTAACTCTCTTAGATGGTTTGATCTGGATTAAGTTATATATTTTTTCATCTTTCAAGTAGCATGGAAAAGCAATAGTCACTGAACTAACCAGAAAAAGAATTCCTGGAATAGCATCAACTTGGCCAGGAGAAAATCCTGCTACCCTTAGAAGCAGGTGCATCACCATTGCCCCAAACACAGTGGTCATGAGGGTGGTGCACATCAGAAATGCATCTCTGTGTTTCAGTGCTGTGCTTGGTGAGAACTCAAATATGAAATTATGGTTAATTCTTGTACTCTTCCACATGTACAGGTTGCATCCATACATAAACAAGTGTAGGCTTAATAATGCAAACACACTGCACAAAATCATTGTAGCCATTAATAGTGAAGCTATTTAACATAGGTGTTATTGTTTTAATTTTGCAGCTTAGATCTTTAAGTCGTTACACGTATATTACTTTTTCCCATTTCTGTGCAGTTCAATGATTTGTGATCACAAAACTGAGTATAACTGAAACTAAAATACGAAAGCTTTGTATCTCATTTGGTAAGAGAAATGTTAGTGACACTCTTTGAAACACTAATATTGTTAGCAACATTCATTGACACCCTCTTATCAGCACAATTTTTGTAATTGGTTGAAATTCATTTAAGTCCTGCAAAAATGTTGGGTGAAAAGAAATAAGAAAGATAAAATTCTTAGAAACTAAAATCTCTTTAAGCAATTAATTTTTATAGAAATTCTTTTATTTTAACTTCTCTAAAAGTTAAGGATCATAAACTGGTTATAATAAAAAAGTTTAGTTCATTTTATTTCTTATTTTTTCAACAAAAGTTTATGTAAACATAATGATTCAAACAGGAACTAATGTTCCTACTCCTAAAGTAACAGGACTGATATGATTTCAACTTATATTATCCTTCTTATTTTCCTCTTTATCAATATTTAAAATACATATATCTTGAACCTCACAATACAACTCTTTATGTTCAAATAATTTTGACAAAGAAAGTAGAATGTTGAACAGTTTGGGTTAAGATGGCATCAATAAAAGTCATTTATGAAGTAAGTTCAAATAAGAACCATGTAATTATCACCTGGAAACAGGGTAAACTGCATCCATATATGCTGGCTCTGTGCTGGAAGAGAATATACCACACAAATGAGCCAAGATTACGTAAACACAACACAAGGATACAGAACAACCTGTACTCAACCCTGTACAAGGAAGTAACATAGAAAAATCAATGAAATGTTAGCATAAGATAAAATAAAAAGTTGACCTATGAACTATATTAGTGGGTTCAGCACTCTTAGTGGCCACTGGCTGGTTGCAATACATTAAAATTTTGGCATATATTGCATTATTTTGAAGTGATGCAGCTATCACTAGGCATAAAATATTATATGGTTTTGACTTTTGAATGCACTGTGGAAATAACGAGGATTAGATGGTGGACAGTTTTTTTTGTTAATATTTATATTATGCAGACAGTTTTATACTGACATCCAAATACACATTCTGTATGATAATTTTATTGATTTTGACAACAATCATATTAAGAATCATATGAACAGTATTTCTTTTATTGGTTGAAAGTGTCAAACTATGAATATATTATCATTGAACTTTTAACTTCATTAAACTAGAATGTGTAAAAGTGTTTTATGCAGTTGTTTAGAATAAGATTGATAAGGACACATTAATGGTTGCTATTGTTAATGACATGTTTGGAATTAGGGGAGAGAGAAGGGGGCATTACCAACAAGGAAGGTGACCATATGAGAACCTTTTGGTTGTTGGGGTCTTAAAAACTTCATTGCCCTTTTCCTATCATTGTTGGCAAAGTGCTTTGTGAATGTGGATTCCACTTCATCCATTAGTCTTACAACCTTTACTCAAAATATTATATTTCATATAACCACCAATTATTAGTAACACATTTCTCTCCAAGATTTTGAAAAGGGTAAAATCAAAAGCTATTCATATTTGAATGCTTGTTTCTTTCTTTTATTCCCTCCTAGGGTTTAGTGGAAAAGAAACCATACCTTATCAGAACTAATGAAATGGGATCTCTTCACTTCCTTCAAATAATTTGTAGAAGCCTTTTGACAAGATACCTTACCAAATGGAAATCTTATTAGTGTAAATACTTCTATAGAGTGAACTAATTAAAAACCTTTACACCTATGGTACAATCTAATTAAACCCTAAATTTATTAGTAACATGACAAATCCAAGAAATTACTAGCTCCATATGTAATATACTAGCAATTCATTGAAATTGAATTTATGAATAAATGTTGATGATATATAAAATAAAGTAAAATTTACATTGTTTTATAAATTAAAAAAGCACATGACACAATTACTATAAAGAAGAAAGAGGGGGAAGAGTAACTATTTTGTCTCTATATCTTAGGTCATGCTTTAGTGAGGCATCTATTTTGTGTTTGGAAATTAGGTTTGGTAACATGTGAAGTTGAATATATTGAGATAAGTTGTTATACCTCTCACTACCTTCATGTCAAGAATATAACCTACAATTTCAAGTTGATTCCAAACGAAACGTGATGAATTATGTAACAAAAAACGACTTTTAATGTACTTTCATTTCTCATTAATCTTGCCATAACTACGTTGAGTACCACCAAAGACTAACACAAAAAACCAATAATTATGCTTACATACACCAAAATGTAATGGAATAAAGAACAAAAAGAAAACATTTTTGTACCATTCTTTTTATATCTATATAGAAATTCTTATTCTACATCTTAATTCAAATATAAACAACAACCAAACAAATATTCATATTTAGTAAACTAAAATATAAACAATTTTTAACTAGTTCATCCATATACAATACTATGAGAAGATACTCTTAAATTCAAATTTGAGCATTCACTACGAAAAAAAATTATTACCCATAAAATATTTTCCACGGAATTTTTTTTTAGAAAATATATTAATTACCCATTGAATATTTTTTACAGATTTATTTTTATAGAAATTTTTTATAAATTTATCTGTGGAAAATTTTTTATAAATTTGTTTATGAAAAAATTTCCTATAGATTTATTTGTGAAAAATTTTTCATGGATTTATTTGTGGAAAATTTCTCATAGATTTTTTATGATTTTTTGTGAGAAATTTCCTATTAGCCTTTTACCTACAAATTTGTGGTGGTGGGAAATTTGTGGGTAAAAAGCTAATAAGAAATTTTTCACAAAAATCACAAAAAATTCATGAAAAATTTCTCACAAATAAATTCATGAAAAATTTCCCACAAACAAATGTATAGGAAACTTTTTCATAAATAAATTTATAAAAAATTTTCCATAAATAAATTTATGAAAAATTTTCATAAAAATAAATCTATGGAAAATATTTAATAAATAATTAATTTTTTCCAAAAAAAAATTCCGTGAAAAATATTTCATAGGTAATAATTTTTTTTGTAATGATCATCTCTAATAAATATGATTAAAAATAAAATTATATATATATTAGTTAAAAAAGAATAAATTTTAGTTGTTATATCATCACCTTTAGTTACATTGTTATTCCTGTTGTCAATGGTTAATATGGCCTCAAATAAAAATTCTACTGTAAAACTGTCATATTTTCTGAGAACTATTAAACTATAAACAAATCGTCTCATAAAAGACAGAAAACAAAGAAAAATTGTAATAATTTTATACTGTAAAAACAATTGTGGTGGTTTTACATGTCAATTTTTGTTTTATCATACTAACAACTTTAAAAAGTACTTTCTAGAATGATAAGAATTAATATATATATATATATATATATATATA
>BDMB01000012.1:362572-480245 GCA_016859785.1 Macrotyloma uniflorum
TATATATATATATATATATATATATATATATGTATATGTATATATATTACGTAAAAAGAATGAAAAATGGACAGTGACATTAAGTTATTGGCATGACCAGAAACTGAAACTGATACGTAATAATTCTTTGGCACAAAGAAAAAGTTTGTAGTTTGATTGCATCTTAGCATGTTACTGGTCTCGTCATGGTTCATGTAAAGTTGTCTCGACTAGTCCAACAAAAGAAGCCATCTTTTGTTGAACTAATAATAACGTAAGACTTACAAATTAAGGATTTCAAATTGTGGAAGGGAAATGAAACAAGAAAGTTAAGGTTTAATTATAAGCTTGACAAGACAAAAAGATGCAGAATTTGGATTTGTTCTCCATCATTTTGAAGCACGCATGATTTGGTTCATATCCTTAGAGAAACGTCTTGGGAGAGATAACCCTAAACCTTTCATACCAACCTCTATCTTCTCAAATCATCTTTTTCTTTACGTGATGTAGAGAAACTCCATGCAACTCCACACTAGGTTAGCATCATTGGTAATATTTTATGAAAAGTATATTAAATAAAATAAAATAAATTAAAATTTCATAATATATTGAAAACAAAAAAGTGTTTTTTCTTTTCTTATAAGTAACAATTAACTATACCTGTAAGTTTTGAGAAGGCCAAGACCTTTATAGAGTTCAACAAATGCACTTCTAATCATCTTCTCAGCACATTGAATTTTTCTTTTGCTGATCAACTCTCCTCCATACCCTGCTTTCATTGGACTGTTCACCAGATCCTCCCACAGCATGGAAGTAACCGCCGTGGGAGTGGTGGCCGGAATATCGATTCTTATGGCCATTTGAGGCTTTCCCTTCTTTGTCTTCACCCTCATTGCTGAGTTCACAAAACTTAAACCATTTCTTTCCAACGTTGAGATTACTTCATCCATTTCTGAAACCTCTGAATTTCCATCCTTTGATTCTCCAATACTTTCTACACAAACATTTACATATTACATGGAGAAATACACACACAAATTTATATTTTTTTTTTTTACAAATTAATCGTTCCATTTTGAAGGTGAACAATTTTGTAAAGTACAGAATTTTTTAAATAAATCTCTGCGGCTTCAAATATAATTTTTTAAATTTATTAATTAATTATTTTATTTTAACTTTTAGTAATTAAAATACGCGTAATTGCTTTTTAGTGAGGGGATTATACGAGGGGTTTTTCTAAGCATAAAACCAGAAATAATTAAAATTGAAACAAAAAACCACATTTCAATGATTAATAATAATAATATACTAAAAACTTTTAATATTTATAAATTATTATTGTGGATGACTTTTTTTTTTATGATTTTACGGTGAACTATATTATCTGTTAAATGGAATAGAGGATAAACAAATGAAGTTATATTACAAATAAATTAAAGTATATATAAATACAAAAACTGACCTGAGTAATTCGAAGGAAAAATTCCAGGTTTTGGCGACGGATTTTTCCTTCTTCTGTCACTAAGAACTTGCTTGAGGTCGAACAAGATGTTAAGCTGCTTCTTCAACATTTCTCCTCTCTCAACAAACTCAATCTCTTGCTTCTTGTAGAATTGGTTCACCTTGTTAAGCTCTGCATCAAGCTTAGCAAAAAACACTTGCACTTCATCCTCTTCTGAAAACAACTGTGCCAACTCAGTTTCATACACTTCTTCACTCTCTTCTGTTGTTTTTCTCTTTACCTGTTACACAGAATTTTTAAGAACAATCATATATAAAACCTTACATATACAATAAAAGGATATACATAATTTATACACTTAAATTCACTTTTCTTTCTCATAATTCAAAAAAACTGAATATATAACCAAGAAGTTAAACTTTTATAGAGATTAAAATTGCATATAACCTTTTACAAATTGCATATATAATCTAAAAGATACAATTAATACATAGCATATATAGCCCCCAAAAGAGGTTTATATAGTCAAATTTGTCATATTTACATCCAACTACAAAATACAAACCACATACACCCTTGAAGCATATATCATAGCTAGGGTTCTTTCGTGTGACCATTGAGTACAAAACCAAAGACTCTCTTATTATATTTACACTTTTTACTTATATCTTTGGTGTGTACGAACATATAGGTATCTATGAATCTTTATTACAAAATTAATATCCATTATATGTATATTATGGCTACCCTTTCATTTTTAAATATTTTATACGAGTTTAAATTCATGATTCTTGTTTTGCTCTAGGGTGCACAATGGTTTCTTGATGATTATGTGTGCAATAGAGTTCCCACTATCCATTTTCACCTTGATTTCGTGAGAGAATGAGAAACTCTAGAAAGCAAAAGCAGAAAGACATTTCAGAAGAAAAAAAAAGGACCACTAAACTTGCCTTTTAGCCCTTAATGCCATTCTCACATTCTCCACTTCATCTTTTTGACTATTATTTTATTATTCACTCCATCAAACTTCTATGTATAGTCAGATTTATTTATTATCATAACGAACATTTGATACGGAACCAAATTTCAATGTTTTATGTATAAAAATATATATAAAAAAATTATTAACTTTTTTATTACACAGTTGTAGATCATTTTTAAAGGGTGTGAATTTTATATAAACACTTTTTAATGTGTCAAAGCCTTCATTACTTATTATTCTTTATTACGTTATATTATTTATATAGATTTATATTTTTCTTTCTAGTTTTCCTACTGGAGATTAATGATTTTTTGGATCATAAAATAATGGATTATGGTACGTTTAGATTAAAAGTTATTCAATGATCATAAGATTAACAAAATCGGTGTCTAATCACGATTTTTCACCCCATAACAAAACTGTGTAAAAATCTTTATTTCATTTTATACAAACACTCTTTTACGTCAAATCCTTCACTATTTATTATTCTTTATTACGTTATTTTATTTTATATACGTATGTTTAAATAATGGATTTATAATACGTTTGGATTAACAGTTTTCACCACAATAGATATCAGTGTCTGATTAATCACGTTTCATCATATCAGAGAATAACTTTAGTTTCTAATGTGATGCACCACATATTAGGTTCTGTGCAATCAATTGATCATTGACTATGTCATCCTTTTCACCACAAACAATTCACCTGACTCTTATGCAAATGTAATTTCAAACCCTCTTGATGAGAACAAGTGACTTGAGATATGTTTATATCTCAGAAACTACCACTGACTTTGTTTCACGAGCTAGTTAACAAAAATTGTGTTAAATGTGTTAAATATGTGTTAATAGTCTCGAAAATATTTCATTGTCTGAAAAAGATGTCATTTATTTCTTCATTTTTCTGCTATAAAAGACAGAACCAAACAACAACATGAAGAAAATCGGAGACACACGCAAAGGTTTTAAACATGTCCCAAGAACTCATATTTTACCAGAAACACAAAAGCTACCAAACCAACAAGAAAGCACACATACACACAGACTTTATAAACTACACAGCTACATGACTCAGTTATTTACTTATTACATTATACTTTACCTGAATGATATCTTGCACGTTGTTTTGTGAATTGTGGAGCTTGTTGATCACGAAACGAAAGGAATCGAAAATGGAACGACCAAAGGTTTCTTTCGGAGATTGTGAAAGGTTGGAAAGTCTTGTGAGTTTGATCTTTTTTATGTGTTTCTTGAGCTGTCTGTAGTTGACAAAAGCTTCCTTCCATTCTGGTATTAGTTGAGCTTCGAGCTCCTTCGAGAATTTCACCATTCTTTGATGGGTGTTCTGTGTAAAGAGAAGAGAAAGAGAAGAAAGAAAGAAGAGGAAGATGATGCTACATAAAGTGGGATATGAGAGATTGAGAATGTAATGAAGGGGTTTTTATAAGGGAAGAGTCGTGTGATAACTTTAAGACATCCTTACATTGCTTTTCATGCATATGTTTCAGATTACTATTTGCCTTTATAAAAAGAATGTGATTAATATTTCTAAACAGTTAATTTTATCTGGTCAAATAATTTAAAATTAAAAAAACAATTAACTTAATTCTTTACAAAAAAAAAAGTTCATTGAAAAATAGATTTAGAATTTTGTTACATAAATTCTGTACAACATTTCATTTACAAATTCAATTATAATTTTATATTATTGTTTGTCTTTATAAGAAGAATGGGATTAATATTTTCTAAACACCCATAAGAATGGAATGCTTATATTCCTTTTTCTATTACATATGTTTAACTTATTTCTTTAATTTTAAAATCTACAACAAATATTTACATATTTTCTTATTCTTTTATTTTTATAATAATTTCTTTATAACATAATTTAAAATTTTATGTATTGTAAGTTGTTTTAGTCATTTTATGATTATAGTAATAAAATTATCTGTTATTGTAGTAGTGAAATCTTAATCAAAATTTCTCCATTTATTATATAGTAATAAAAATATTTGTTATGATAGTAAATATTAATCAAATTTATAATAATATTTTAAAAATATATTAAATTAATTAAGTATAACTTTCTTTTAATTATTAAATTTTGGAGGTAAGTTATGAGAACTTTTTATATTTCTTATAAATCAATTCAAAATTAAAATAATAACATTTTTTAAACATATAAAATATACAACAAGATTTAGACATTATTTGTCCGTACAATTCATACCATTAATAAATTTATTCTTTTTAATAAGAGTGATTAAACATGGTCAAATTAAGGGTATATTACAATTAAAAAAAAATGTAAGATAATAATAAAGACTACTCTTTTAATTAAATGTTACATTTATATTTTAATACTTGGTTTATTAGTTTAACTCATTATCATTATGATAGTAAAGTCTAGGATCTTGACAAAATATCCATTCCTAGAAACATTTGCATTGGATGTATTAGTGTAGGACCAAGATTGATATTTCTATATCACAACACAATCCAAACCTTCTCAATCATATCAAATTAAATGTCAAACATTAAATGTCACCCAAAGTCATGTGATCCTCAAATCATCCTAAACTGCTAGTAAATTAGAGTATAATACAATTGGTTTTTGTAAATCTCATATTTGTGTATCCTTTTGAAATTTAAGTCGAGTTTTAGGTCAAAATACATAATTAGTGAATACTAAACTCATCAATCATATCATGAAGTTAAAATTAATCAAAAATCTACACTCTAATCAATTTCTAGCTCAGTTTAATATGTTCAGAAGTTTGTTTATAAGAAAAACAATGAATTAATAAAATACTATAGTCCAACTAAGATTGTCTTCAGAAAAATTTATAATAAAAATAATTCATATTTAGAAAGAGATTTACATTTTGAAGAGATTTAATTAAACATTATTTATGCGTAAATTAAGAAAAAAAATAGTATGCCTATTTATTATTTGTAAATTAGGTCTTCTCTTGGACATGTTGCAAATGGTGGTATGTGAGAATATAATTTGTTTCGTATGTGAAATTATTTGTAGTTATTATTGCTAATTTAGCATGTCTTTTAGAGTAGGATGATACAAATTTTGTCTTGAGTGTGATTTTATTTTGATAATTAGTGTGTGTTTATTATGATTAATGTTGTACCATTGGCTCTAAGAAGTAGATGGAGAATTTGTTTGGAATTTACTTGAACATGCAATCTCTTTTTTATATATTATGAGGGTAACACAAGTTGGCTAATTAGCACATTGATCATAGGATTATATTTTATTAGTGAGAATTTTAATAGAAATAATGTTGATTTGCTTTGTTTTACATTTTCTTAATTAATTAATTTTTATAGATTTTATATTATTATTTTGTTAAAAAAAAGTCTTACATTAATTAAAATTAAATTATAATATATAACTGTAAATTTTATTTTTTAAATTAATTTTAATAATGAATTAGATTTTATAATATTTTTTATACTTTTCATTATATTTTATTATATTTTTTTATATTTAACATGCAAAATATGGATATTCTTTATATATATATATATATATATATATATATATATAATGTGTGACAATTATTTTGTTATAATATACTCAAATATGATGATGCTATGATATAAAATTATTTCAGTTTAATTTTTAATAAGTTTTATGTAAAATACACTGCAAGGTTATACTTTGAATGATTATAAAGTATATTATTAGAATGAAAACAAAATGTTTATGAGTGAATAAATATTGCTAAAGATATGTTTATTTAGTTTAAAAAATATTCATTTATTTAAAAATATAATCATTTATATGGACACATAGATATTATAAAACTTTCAATTCTGCGATTAATATAAACATTTACGTTTGTAATTATATCAATCCACATACTTTTATAAAATTTATCCCTTTTTATGCATAAAAATATATATAATATAATTCTTTTTACGTAGATACTTCTATTAGTCACTTCATTTCATGTGTATAAATATGTATTGAAAGCTACAGTTATATTTTTATTTTGTTATATATATATATATATATATATATATATATCATACAATATAACCATTAATTTAAGAACTAAAACCAAAGAAAAAATAAAATAAAATATATTAAATGACAATTATAATATAATAATATATTTAGAATAAACTTACTTAGTTTTAACATGTATTTTAGATAAAGTTATCGTTTCATCCATAATATTAGTTTCAATTGGTCATAGAGAAAGTTTCTTTTTTTCCTAAATTATTTTTTTCATCTGTAATTAAGTTGAGGTAGAATGTTGATTGAATTAGATAATTCGATAACCCAATTTAATTTAAATAAATTGAGTTAATTTTTTTAATTAGATAAATTTTAATTCAATTCAATTAAATTTAATTTTTTATTAATTGAGTGATAAATTTTAAATATTGAATTCTAAACATAATTGAAATAAAATTATTAAATAATAATAATATAATTAAAATTAATCATTATATTAATTAAATATTTTTTTAAAATATTAAATGTGTATCTTTAAAAGTATTTCAGAAAATTAGACAATAAATATTTTAAAATTGTAAATTTAATAAAAAATAATAATTTTTAAAAATATAACCTAATGTATCTAATCTAATTTATAGATAGATTAAGTTAAATTGGGTTTAATAAAAAATTATATCAACTTAATTTAATTCAATTTTTTTATAAATTAAATAATAATTATAATTAAATCTGACTTGTGCGTATATTTTGTAGGATAAATAAAAATATTATATCATATTTTCTGATATATTTTTATAATATATTTTTTATCAGTTAAAATTTTGTTGAACTGTATGAAACTTATAACTCTTGCATTTTATTTATTACCATGATTTCATAATTTCTAATAAATTTGAACTGATAATAGAATATTACATATATATATGATAAAGATATTATAGTATAACAGTAATTCAAAATATTTTACTTTAAAATCAATTATGTTTTGTATAAAATAAATTTTCGATAATTTAAACCTAAAGTAAAAAAAAAAAGTCTCCTCCATAGAGAGATAAGAAACTAGTTTTGTACGAGCTAATATCATGTAAACACTAGACTAAACCCTAACCCTAATATTTAATGTTTAGAGGTGTTGTAATTGAAAGAAGAAGAAACTTCATATTTCTACATCCAAGGATTTTGGATGAAGTAGGTAGCTATAGTGACGAAAAATTTGAGGCCATACAATACAAGTCTTAACCCTAAAACTTCAATAAATGAAACTAGTTACTTTCTGAACTTTTTATATCCAAATATAAATAAAAAATACTTAATTTTTCTAATGTTAATTAAATTCTTTTAATTTTTTATTGTATATCCTAAAAGATTACACTTTTTAAATTACTTTAATAAAAAATAGAAAATTTAAGATAAAGATGAGATTAAGTTATTGGATCTAAACACAAACAAAAGTTTTAAACACTTTAAATTTAATTTATGATACTTTCTAATTGTTATTATAAAGATGTTTTCTAAATTAATTTTTTCATTTCTAAATATAATTTCATTTTTTTTTACATCAAATTGATCAAATAACTACCCCCACATAATCTTCTAGTACAAATTACCCTTTATGTTAAAACTTGACATTAAATAAGAAATTAACTTTGAATACTGTTATATTTATTTGAATTAATTATTAAGGTAAATTATTGACCTTAAGACATTAAATTCATTAATCTTGTTATCTTATATATTTTTTAACTTATCTATTTTTAATCCAACTTTTCCTTTTCAATTGAAAGCTTTAGCAGTTATGCCACTCAATCTCATAACCTAACATGAGACATGTTTAGGCTAAAAGGTGCATCTTTTATTCCATCATAAAAATAACCTTTTTCTAATTAGACATCATCAACTATTATAATCCTTAAAATTATAACCAAAATGAAATAGATCTCTCAAATAAATAAAATGACACAATAATCTTTAAATTTATGATTTATTGATTAATTTAGTTCTTAAAATTGTAATTACTAGAAAAATTAATTCCTAATTATAAAGACTTAATGCATTTAATTCTTTCTAATTCATTAGTCAAATGCAAACCTTATTTAGAGGGGAAAAGTGTAATTAAGATTTAGGGACCAATTTGATTCATAATATATATTTCTAAGGATTTTTTATTTATTTATTCAAGGATCACTTTTAATTGTCTATTACAATCCAAAGGATTAAATGTACTAATGTTGTGTAATTTTATAGATTATTTAATTAATTAAAAAATAATTTGACTTCTATTTTAAGTATTAAATTGGTGGTTTAACTTTTAGGTATAGAGAAATGCTAAAAACACTTTTTTTTAATAACTTAAATTTTAAATTTTAATATATTTCACTTTTATTTAATGACTTCCTTTCATTATTGAGTGAAATCTATTAAAAATTTTAGTTTAATTATAAAAAACCATTAAAAAATTACAAAAAAAAAATATTACTAGCATAGTTTAAACGTGGTCCTCGTAGTTTTGAAAATTAATTGCATTTACAGTTTGTATCTTACACCCACTATCACTTTTTTTTATGATGCTACAACCCTTATTAATACAAATAATTATTAATTTTTTATCAAACAAAATAAATATATTTAAGACTTATACTTTTTATCAAATAAAATAAATCAATATATTTAAGATTTATGCTTAATTTATTTATTCTAAAAAATTATTTTTTATTTAATTATTCATTTTCTATTAAAATTATGAATAACGAAAATGAAAAATAAATTTATTTTATTTAATTTTTTAGTTTTTTTTTTAATTTTTTAGTGAATGGTTCCTAATTTATATATATAAATTTATATGTAAATTAATTAAAACTATATGTAAATTATAATATCTATGCAAACTAATAAAAGTATGTAAATTATACAATGATGAGTTTGGAGAAAATAAAAGTTACATATTAAAAAAAGGTACTTGATTAATAAAATTTAATCTATGAAATGTGTTACTAAATTAATTATAAGGAGATTATGAAAAAAAATTAATTATGTTTTTAATTTCTAAACTTTTTTTTAATTTCACTTTTCAACCCTATAAAAAATTGACAAGTGTTTTGATTCCTTTTGTCAAATATCGCAGTTAAGTGGTGATGTAACAATTAATGACCTTATCAAGTTATTATGATATGATAAAACTATTACAAACTATTTGATTATGTAAAACTATTAGAAAAAGAATGTGAATAAAAATAGAAAAATAAATGTAGTAATCAAAATCAACAACCATTGGACCATTATTCAAAACACAAAATCAATCTATAATAAGCAAAAACAACAAGAATGAGGAAATTTTCTTTAAAAAAAAAACACTATAATCAAACCAACATCAAAGAATCCTCAATCTTCAAATTCTTTTATGTGAAAACTGAAACTGTCATTAATTCAATTGAGACACTAGATTAATACATCAATTTTACCTAACCAATTTTACAAAATAAATATATATTATACATGTATAACACAATTTGAAAATTTTAAAATGTTTACCATGATAAAATTTAATACAATGTAACTTTATAGTTCAAATATATAGTAAATAATATTTAAATTAAGTTTCATAAAAAATAATACAATTTCATAAACAAGTTAACAAAATTATATATATATTCATCAACCCAAGTAATATGGAATCGATTAGAATTTCAATCCTAAAATTAATCTACACTAATTATCTCTTGAGTTCCAATCAAACCCTAACAAAAGTTTCAGAATATTGCTTTTAAGTCTCATTTTCTTAAACAACACATTAAAGTCACAAACCCTTTAATTACTTCATGAGTACCCTGTGTAGAGAGGATGAACATTAGGTAGTGATGGGGACAAGAGAGTGAGGTTGTATCAATGGATTCCGATGTCATAAGAATTTTTAAGTGGGTTGTTGATTTTTCTTATTGCATCTCTTCTATGCCTTCTTTTTTTTTCAAATTTCAAATTGCCAAAAAGTTGTACAACCTTAAAATCGTTAGAAAATGTCTTAGACCAGTAACATTATAGCTAGGTTAAACTAATAATTCATATGACAGTAATGTCAGTGCCACATATTGCTTAGTGGTGTAATACTTGTTATGAAGGGTAAAAAATAATAATGTAAAATAGTTAAGAAACTAAGAATGGTAAAAATTATTGAAGAACTACAAATTTCTCATCCAAAACAGTGTAAAGCTTTGTGTATAACCATTTGTGAAGATCAAAATGTGGAAGTTTTTTTGTAACTTTTTGTGAAGATCCAAGTGCAAACTAAAAAGTTTGTAGCATTTTACTTGCATTCTTTTGCTGCTAGTGGAGACTGAAAAAGGGTTTATACTTTTTAATGTGAAGAGGTATCTACTCAGAATATTCCCAATGAAGAATAAATTAATGAAACTTAATTGAGGTTGGGAAAATCTCTTGCATCAGCATCTGCAAGATTAGCAAGTTGTGGAACTGAATGAAGGACCCCCAATTATTGCTTCTGCATGCTAGCTCATCTTCCACAAACCCTAGTTAAGAGTTCCCCAACTTGTGATTTGCTTCGTATTATATGGATTAATTCATAGTTTCTTATTTTTTACTTCATTTTATATGATATGGATCCGTTTCAGAACAGTGCAACCTGCAAAGATATTAACAGAAGAAACCCTGATAGATATACAATCTCTTAGGCAGGTTTTGGAATTCCTTATCCTTAGCTTTTAAAGACCTTTTTGTATTTAATTTGAACACAACTAAAAATTTCTTGAAAATTTTGAAGTTTGGTTGCAAGTTTCAACCATATACTACAACTATAATCATCGTAATCTTGTAGGAATTGGCTACTGATATATGTACCTATGCTGACATATACACGAAATTTAACATTATGCATTTCAACATTGCACATTAGTTTATGGTTTAAGTGATTAAACTGCACTAAAGTTAACTAGTTTTTGAAACATTCAACACAGAATCAAGAAAGGAAAAAAACGGTTGAATTTGGATTAACTTTTTACTTTGTGATTTAAAATGAAGGAATGAAAAGGTAAAAATAGAAAAAGAAAATATAATATGATGACTTTGAATGAGTACAGGTAATCATCCATCATATATCTCTGCAAATTTATTCAAAGCTTCTTGAAGAGTGCTTTCAAATTATTGGCCAGCCAACCATGGCAATGAATAACACTTATTTCTTCCTATATTGGCTGGCAAAAGCTTAAGCACAATCCATATCTATATAATATATATATATATATATATATATATAATACCAAAGAAAAAGGTAAATGTATAAATAATTATATATATGAATCTGTAAAGTGTGAAATCTGAAGCTAACACTATAGCTAAGGATTGGCTTGGATAAAAAAATATATAATAAAATAAGCTTTTATTCCTCTATACAAGAATTCTCCTTCTGTTTAGGTCAATAAATTAGTGTTGTTAGTTTTATACGTGATTTATCAGCATTACTTTATCTTATCTCTTAGTCATCATTATATATTGAGTGTAGATTCAACTTTGTAAAATATCTCAAGCATTTGAATAATAATTTAACTATTTTGAATAATGTATGAATCTTAATTGATTAACACAATTCAATAAAATACTCTCTCATTGATAACAAAATCATATTTCTTATTTTAAAAACTTACTCCTCTTTCTTTGAGATAAATAGGGATAATTTGGTTCTCTTCAAGAATCTAGTTATCTATAATTACTAATTATCAATTATGGCTATCTCAGAATTTAAAAAAAAAAAGTAAAAGAAATTTTTGAGAGGAATTTTAACAACTAATAAAAGTATTAAAAAATGTTTCATTTTCTAAATTCTAAAATTAACAAGGTATAAAATGGTTACTTTGAAGATAATATTCTAGATTGTAAATTTGTTGAAAAATCAATATTGTAGTCACTAAATAAAGAATTAATATTTATACTACTCCTCTTTATATTTTTTAGAAAAAAAATGTTTTTATTTATTTTTTAGTAAAATTTCAAACTACATTAATTATTTCTTTTATCAATTATATTCTTACTAAGAAGATAAGTTATTGTGAGTGATTTTTAGTAAATAGAGAATACCAAAATAATAAAGATAATATAAAAAAAATATATTATAAATTATGAAAGCTAACATTTTTTTATTTTATATAATCAAATCTTAATCTCACATATTAAAAAAATAGTAATTTATAGATTAAATAGATAAATTGAATGTAAAAAAATCATTAAAATGATAATAAAGTTAATGGAACAAATATCTGTAAGTGATATGATAAAGTATCAATAACAAATAACAACAATAATTAAAATAGGTTATAATGTCATGAAGTTAAGTTAATAACTCAATCTTAAAAATCCAATTAAAAAGATAAAGTTGTCCAGTTATATACATTTTAAGTTGATGGCATAAGTTGTGAGTGAGATTTCCATGTAAACACAAATCGTACATTGAAAATTGTTTAACAAATCACTGTCTGATGACACAGCAAAGCCACCATTAGTAATGTGGAGGTTTTCTTACCTAGAACAACGTGTACAGATTCTCCACCACCAGAATCTACAACCATGACCTAGTTTCTAAATGCAAATAGAAACTTGGTCAATCTAGACCCCAGAGAGGATCTTGCTTGGACTATTGCATAGTTGTTCTATACAGTGCATGTGACAAGAACATGGTTATAGTTTAGTGGCACCATAATCAATCGTGGAGCCAATTTATACAATAATTCTCATTTTTTGTGTGGATGATGACGTTGTTATAAGAGGGTGCCCATAATTATTATCTTGTTCCCACTAATACACACCACAATATCCCTTACATAAAATATACATTTCTTTGAAGTTAATGGGATTGCACAGGAATGGCCTTTGGTGCATGCCAAGTTTTGATTAATTGATTACAAGACCAAAAATTTCATGCCCTGAGAAAAAGAATAAAACTTAGTGGGTGGGGACACACTACTGGCTGCTAACACCTTCAGATTAAGGGCATTCGAATGGGTCCTAAGACAGAACTCTGTGTATTTTGGACACCAGATCTTGGATAGCAGAAAATTGGAGAATCTTATGATATTGTACTTTTGGAAACTATATCTGATTTGTTAAGGGTGTTTTGATATCAATAATTGGTGTTGATAACTTTTTTTAAACACATGTCAAACAATTCTGCTAAGAGTACCAATTTCTCTTTGTAAGTTTTTGGTTGAGCCTATGGAGAACAAGCTATTGATACAGTTCGTGTGAACAAATATTAAAGATAAAGCTTAGGAATCCATTGAATATGTTTCTATGGGGTTCAGAAATAACCTACTTAATCTCAGGTTAAAAGAGAATGAAACTGTGTGTTTTATAAGAGTTGCTGAAAATTAACTTTCATTTGTCATGTCAATGTTAACGTCATTTGTTATCAGGAACCAGAATAATCTTATTTATAAAGAATAAGAACTGATAATGTATCAACTGTAAAGTACATGGATGTTGACAAATTTTAACACTCTAAGCATATTTTCCCTACAACTAAATAACATATGTTTATGCTATTAATATTAATATATAATCTTTGTTTTGAACTAACACAGTTTAAGAAAAGATTGACCCAATAATCTTGAGGAAGCTACACATGCAGAAGAATCTGAATATCTCAGTCACACACTGATAAGGAATATTACTCACTTTCCCTACTTACACCTTATCAACCCTCCCTAAGTCAATGTTATAATGAAAAGTAGGGTTTGGAAGTGAGAAAGTTGAGAATCTTTTTGTACAGTACTTTCGGAAAAACTGATTTGTCGTTTTGATCGATCTCAATGAGTGTTCTCAGTATGGTATGGGAAAAAAAAAGGATAAGAGGCACTAGGATAAAGTTCATGAATAATGTCCATAAATTTCTTTTTCATGTCTTAGCAAGAGACACTACTCATAAAATGTCTTAAAATTCTTTTATTTATTCTTCATTTATATTTTTATCATTTATTTACTTAATTGGATCTTAAGTTGAATGTGTTGTAGCTACTTTAATTTAGAGTATACATTCATAAGTTTAGTGACCACAATCAAAAGGACCATTTGGCCTTGTTTTGATGGCTCTATCCTTTCATAAGAGTCATGGTAGGACTCAACTCTCATGCATGTTTTGCTTAATTTACTATTTTTAAGATAAGATCAACCATGTTTACTTTAAACTAAGGTCTCCTAATTGGTATATATATATATATATATATATATATATAACTAGCCCTAATTCTTAGTGCTTACTTTCAACAGTGATGCTATAGCAGATAATTGTCAACCTGTATACCAATAACAGGTCCTTTCTGCAGGTCACATACCAAATATTGTACTTTATTAATAATCAAAACAGCATAATGCAATATCCACTAAGCAATTCATTCTGTTCCCTCTTCCTCTTTTCTTCTCTTCAAATTAAACACCTACACCTACCATTTCTATTTGCTACTCTTCTTTATATATTCTCTTTTATCTCCAACACTTTACAACTTATATTGAAGCATTATAAACTGTGTAATAATACATGATTCCATTGGCTACCAAATCAAAATGTTGGCAAGCAATATATAGCATAATTTCTCATTGCACGTAACAGGAAAGACATCATGGAAGTGGGTTAGATAAAATATCATACACCTTTTTTTCTTTTTCTTAGATTATAAAATCACAAATACCATGAGTTAGTTTGGTGATTAATCATATCATATTTACACATTATGAAAACAATTTATGTAATATAAAACTCAGATTCGATCCTTTTTTTATAAGAAAACTCATTGGATCAGTGTGACAGTTACATGCAAAATCAGTTTATGATAAAATGAGATGAGAAAAACATGCAAAATCACATTTTCTGTAAACTTGTACGCATGCAATATTATATTAATATGCAGTTGACGTATATTTGTATGAAACGTTACTGCTAATGTTTGAAGAATGTTGCTTCGAATTGGACACGCATGCAGAAACATATAGCAGCTATATATATACATAGTCATGAGATGAGGATCACAGAGTGAAGTTTGACACGCATATTATTTCATCTGCATGCTTGAAAATAGAGCCATCGAAGATTTTTTTCCTCTGTCATGCAGAAAAGTGACTTATAGCTGTTAAAGTGGGGCTGCTAAACTTCTCAAAATCTTCCACAAATGACAGAATATCACGTACTTGTTAGTGTAATCTGAGTATGATCCCTCTTATTTAGCTAGATAATTAAGTTACAATCAAAATTATTGATGCATTATATGCAAATCTAATATCATCGAGCACAATGTGAATGTGAATGTAAATATGTATCAGTACGAAGGTGTTTCATTCCAAATCTAATGTATATTTTAATATTCTATGTTTAAATTGATACAAAAAGATAAAACAAAAGAAAATGGAATGAGATGATATTAATTACTCCCTTTTCTCATGATATTCAATAATAGTAATGATATTCAAGAAAAAAATTATTAAAATAAATTGCGAAATAATTTTTGTATAAGAAGTTAATTACCCAACAAACTAAAAAAGAAAGTAGATGATAAAGTTTCTCTTCTTTAAGAGTAAATACTGAAATTTGATATTAAAAACTTAAAGTTCTCATCATTAAGAATATGATAACTTTTATAATATTAATCATGTGTCCTTATTTTTTGACACGTGTCTTTTTAGTTTCCATTTTCAATCAAAAAAATATTTAAATATTTAAAGTCAATATTAATCAAATCAACAATAAAATGATCATCTATCAATCTATATCATAGTATATAAATTTTTAAACAATATAAAACTCACGAGCTTTATGTCAAAGTTAGGTCTACTCATCATGGAAATGGTCTAAGTTTTTTGAAAAAAACAATATCCTCTTTCATGTCCATTTGAAAACCTTTTGAAAAAAACAATATCCTCTTTCATGTCCATTCGACAAGCAACAGAGTATGATCCACGTCGCCGTGGAACCATACCAAGGTATGTATGTTATATTTGAAACTGCCTACTTGTGATTTTCCCTACTCTTTTGCCTTCAATCTTGTTCTAAATCTCTTAATGTTTTACAGTTTGTATGAACTTATAATTCAAGCTGCAAATATTAAACAAGAGTATTTTAGACTAAAAATTCCTTTTTGTCACTAATATTAAATGCTTCTTTAGCATTTGCAATAATTTTAAACATTGTTTAGGATTAGAGTGAGTATTATTTGCTGCTAGTATTACTTGAAAACCATTTATATTTTCTCAGTTTTTTATAACAAATGATATAATAATCAGTTTTGTTTATTTACATGCATATATGAATTTCCTTGAATGTTGTTGTCATGTATCCTTCTTTTCTATGTGCAGTTCAAAAGGGGTTCTGTCTCGTAACTAATATCTTCTGCTGGTGGACTTTCATGGTTCTGTCTCGTAGCCATCATGTTATTTTAATGTGTTTGTTTTATTCTTCTCCTCAAGTACTCTCTCTTTTGTTTTTAATTTATATTTAAATAAATATTATTACAAAAAAAATATACTTATCTCTTTTGTTCTTGCCTTTCTATATATGTACATACGCAGATGCGCAATTATTATTTTATTTTCTGTTTGAAACATTTAAACTTAAAAGGCTTAATCATATTTTTAGATTCTAAATTTTGGGTAATCTTTTTTTTAGTCCTTTAAATTAATTTATTCATTTTAATATTTTAAATTTTATAAAATGTGATTTAAATTTCTAAATATTAAATTTGAAGGATTAAAAATAGTTTTAAAAATTTTCATTTTAATATTTTAAATATAATGTTTAAGGATTAAAATCATATTTCTTAGTTTTGAAAGATTAAAATAAATATTTTAAATTTGAGGACTAAAATTATAATAATTTTAATTTTTAAAGACTAATATATAATTAAATTAACTGAAAATATGATGTATAGTGAAATGAGGTTTAGATGTTTCTATTTTTCTACAGAACCATTAATATATGTTGTTACTACAGACATTTGTAGAATGCATAATAATTTATTGAAGGGTTCTCATTTGAGTGGGGAACTTTGAAAATCATTTAAAAGTTTTGAAGACTAATAAGCAAATGTCATGGCTATTCAATCTTTCTGAGTGGAATTTGTATGAAATAAAATAGTGATAGTGATGGAGACATAAGCATTTGGCCAAACGAAAAAGGCCAAAACATGGCATAGTAAGTAATGAAATAAAAGAGAGACTAAAATATAGTAAGAAAATGCTTTGGCCAATTCTTATTTGTTGAATTATTAAAATCTAACCTTTTTCTGAACCTAACTCCAACTTCTGCTACATACATGCTCCCTCTAGCCATTAACTAACCACAAAATAACTAAATATTTTCTTAGTTATAAACACTCCATCAATTCGAAAGTTCCTCCAATAATTTCATGTCAAATTGGCTTATGTCATCAAAACTATCATCAATATTATAATTTGTTCACACAGTCATGTAAAACATAAAATATATTATAAAAATATTATTATCTAACTCATCCTTAAAATCAATTGAAAAAAATAAGATTTATACCTTATTTATATATTATAATTCGATCTCATTTTTAATCAATGTGGAATTTTTTAACATACACTCATTACAAAAAAAATCATATTTCTCATGAAATAAATTTGTGAATAATACTTAAAATAAGTAAAAAAATATAATTTTTCTCACGAATCTAGCACAAGCTTCTTATTATCATAAATTTGTAAGTAAAAAACTGATAGAAATTATTTTTCATAAAAATTTTATGAAAAATTTTTCACAAAAAAATTTATAAAAAATTTCTCACAAACAAATTTATAGAAAATTTCTCACAAATACATTAATAAAAAAAATTCATAAACAAATTTATGAAATTTTTTTTAAAAAAAAATTATACAAAATTTTCGTAAAAATAAATTTATGAAAAATATTTAATAAATAATTATTTTTTTTCATAAAAAAATCTATGAAAATTTATTTTATAATTAAATAAATTTATTCTTATATTGATTACTTTATTGAAAGAATTCAATGTGAGAATCAAAATTATGATTATATATATATATATATATATATAAAATATTGAATTACACCAATCAATTAATTTGTGAAGAAGTCAACTATATATGCATATATGGAAGACCATGCTCCATCATGAAGTGGTTTTAAAAGAAAATAAACAGTGATTGTTCTGTAGATTATCCAAGTTGAGACTAGTTCTACGGTTCTTCCTAATTCATATGTAGTGCCATTTAATTATGTGGGAGATTCATTATGATGTTCGCTTATAAAGCCACCATGGACTGAATATTGACGCCATCATGACGCCAAATTCAGCAAGGGACTTCATCGATGGATTACTTATACCATACATTCTTGGTTACTTATTCATATGTGTTTAAGAATATAAATTTGTTTATACATCATAGTTACTACAATTGTATAAATTCGATTTTTTTTTAAATTATCTATTTTTTTTTAAACTGATTAAATTTCTTATTTTTTTAAAAATATAATCAAACCGTGTTGCGAGATATATCTTAATGATCAAAGAATATATTATAATTACATTCTAAGATTGAAATAAGTCAATAATACAATATAATACAAATAATATTTAATATGTGAAAAAATAGATCAATGATTATAAATTAATATCTATATTTATAATATTATTTAATAATATATTACTTAATGATCTAAATTATATAAGTTTTAATTAATATAATGTATCGTAATTAACATAATATATCTTAATTAATAAAATGCATCTTAATTAACGAAATATATCACCCAATAAAATGAATTTTAATTTTATTGGGTTTATTCTTACGTCCATGTTATTAGGTCTTATTTTAATGAGGTCAAATACACTTTATACATATAATAAGATTGATGTTTGAGTTTAATAATTAAAACTTAAGGATTTATTTATTATTTTATCTTAAAATTAACGAATTTGATCTTAAAAATTTGTTAGATAATACAGTTATAATCTAGTTAAAAAAATTTGTTAACCATTATAAATTAGATAAATGTTTATTTTATGTTTTTAATTTTTAGTTAGTGGTTTATCAAAATGGATAAAAGGAATAACTCTTATTTTTGGTAATATGTTTATGGAAGTTATTTTATCTTATAAAGAAGTTATTTTATTCTATTTTTCTATTTTTTTCATTACAGAGGAATTCATTAGTGTAAAATGTAGTTTTTCTTTTATGAACTTCCTTATGGTTGAAAACATATGAACCTATTGAAAAGCACACTCTTTAATATATTTTTTCTAACTTTTTTTTATTGATTAAAATTTATTAAGAATTATAAAATCAAGAGAGGATCAATAAATAGGTTGTAGGTTTCACCAAATTATTTTATAATTCCTAATAAATTTTAAAATAATAAAAGTAAAAATTAATTAAAATAATGTATTCAACATTTCTCTTTTGGTATGTTTGAAAACATATTCACAAAAGTATGGGCCTGTGACAAACATTTATAAATTACTACATACAACAACCAGTTTGTAATGCAACATAAACATGTACAAGAATATTGCCAAATGATTTTTTAGTAAAAAACTAAATGAGTCAAATATAATAATTTAATATGATTCAGTTTAATTAATTTTTATTTAATATAAAATTTGAAAAAAAGAAGACTTATTTTTGGATGATTTTAATGTTTTTTTATTATTATAAAATTTTAAAATATTTTTTCATAAAAATACTATTAAAATTTTATAATACACAATAAATTACATATTCATATAAATAAAAATATATTATAAGTTACATAATAAATCTCATATTCATAATAAATTACATATTCTTATAAATAAAATTTATTATTATATTTTGATAAATATAAATATATTATAATTTAAATGTAGACATTTATATATATAATAGTTAATAATTAATTTAAAATATATAAAATTATTTTAATTATATTTTTAAATTTAAATTTGACATCCAAACTAAACTAAGTAAAAATTATATTTTTTATTTGTTTTAGTAATTTACAGTTATTTTATTAAATTGATTTAATTTTGAATCTCATTAATTAATCTCATATAATACTAGAATAAAAAATAATAATATTTAATTTTAAAATAAACAAAAATAAATTAAAAAATATTCGGGATTAAAATCGAAATTGATTCATTTTAAAATGACTATATATAATTTGTTTGTTTTAATTTCTTAAATAAAAGGTGAAGATGAAACGAGGGAATACCATTGCGTAGATTACAGATAACTCACTGCTCTCACGTTTTCACTCTCTTCGCCGCCGCTCTGTCCGTCGCAGACCACCGCACCTTCACTCTCCTCTCTCCAGGTTCTCTCTCATCTTCTCCTTGCGCCGTAGCATTTTGCGAATTTTCAATATTAGGCTTTTGTTATACAGTATACATTGAAGTTTAGCACCTTTGATTTAGGTTACGGTATTCCCAAGGTACTGTGGGTTTTAGAGGAAGCATAAACTGTAGTTTAGGGAATTGAGGAGGAATGCAATTGCAATTTAGCATATTAAGATCATAGATTAGGTTATTGAAAGGAAAAACGAAAATGCTTGTGTGAGTGTAACTTAAATTTCCAAGTGGGGATATAAATGTTAACAGTTTTGAAATTTCTTAATATGTATTAAGAAAACTAAGCTATCCCGGTGGGGATGGTAATTGTAAGATATGCAAAGAGACTGTTTCTGGATTTGAGCATAAGGTGTAAGTTTACCACTGTGCTAGGACTAGGTGTTGCAGAGCAGGAACATTTTGGTGGCTGAGAATGTGAGAAATTGATTTTAAAAGGTTAAATGAAAAAGAAAGTAGTACTACCGCTATGTCAATCATGCACACATTTATCTTGATTTTGTCAATTTTTACAGTTCAAAAGGAATGTAGTAAGCTTTTTGAGATTTTCCATCATCTGCCATTGACAACATTTTTTAAACCTTAAAAACTAACAGGACTTTTTATGCTATGTACAAAATTAAGTTTTAAGGGGGGACTTTAAAAGTTTGCACTCACGTGCAATGTAGTTTTCTTTTATATGGTTTTATTCTGCTACAGTTAACTTCAGTTTGTTATGCATTGTACATTACTGACAAAGTCATGTGGAGTTTAGATCTGCCAATCAACATAGCAGCTAATATGGCTAAGTATATCTTTCTAGAGACTTGGCTCCTCTAAAATGAGTAAGGACAAAGTGACGAATTTCAGTTGTTGATGAAGAAATCAATGGTTGGTATGACAACACATGCTTGATTTATATGCAATGCATATACTAACACCAATTGTTGTGTTTCTTATCAACAATTGAGATCACCCATTTTGCTCTCAAATGTGACCTGCTAACTTTAGAGGAATCTGATCGCTAATATATTCGTTTGGCAGTCAATCATTCCTTCTTAACATTATTGGATGAAATCAATGAACATATTAATGCTTGTAATGAACTTTCTGTTTTTCATTTAGTTGAATGAATTGTTACATATGGTTTCGTGTTTATGGTTGTAATCTTGTTGTCTTTCCTTTTTTTGGCTTCCTCAGGAGCAGATTTGATAGTTTGAATTTCAGATTTCAATAGTATCCTTCGCTGATGCTCTCCCTAATAATCTTAGTAGGAATGTGATTAATTTCTTTTGTAATAATTGGTTTGCATCATACAAGATGAGAAAATCTAATCGTTCAAAGGATAAGCATAGGAAAAGTGATTGGCTTTATGGGGATAATTTTGATGAAGGGAGTGCAGCTCGTACAAGGCCATTTAGTTTTGAAGAGATTATGCTTAGAAGAAGAAAAAAAGAACTGCTTGAAGATGTTAAAGACCCCGAACTTGGACGTTCTTTTGAGAAAATTGATGATCATTTTGAGTCTGCCAGGATATATAAACATGACAAAAGCTCATTCTTTGGCAGGGAGAAACATGCTTCTGGTGAATTAGTGAAAGTAACTTCTAGAAAGAAGGTCGAAAGCACCTATGTAAAGGAAGATGATTCAATTGAAGGAAAAGTTAGGGCAGCAAACCATATTTTGGAAACCAAGTCAAGTGCTGGATTAATTAATAAAGGCAGGATAACCAAAGAAAAGACTGAGAAAGAGATGTTTGGTCATAGAAAAAATGAGCGAATACATGATAGTTCTGAGTATAAAGCTGGAAATAAGCATTCAAGAGATAGGGATAGTTATGTGGAAGCAAATAGACCAAAATCCGAAAGGAAAATAAAGAAAAAGAACCATGTTGGAGAGGACGAGAGTCGTAATGAGTATGTTACTGAAAAGAGGCATGACAATGATAGAGATAATAGGTGGAAATTGAAAAGGCGGTTAAGTAATAACTCTGAAGAAGTACCTGAAAAGAAGCATTATAGAGAATCAGATAAGGATAAGCATGCAGGGGGTAGGGCAAAATATGAAAGGGAAACCAAGAGAAAATACAGAAATGGAGATGATGAAACTCAAGACAGGAATACGCCAAGGAAAGAAGATGCTGTGAAACATCATACCATGCACAGTTATGAGAGGAAAGAGAGGCGGGATAAGGTGAAGTCACATTATGAAGACTTAGCAGCAAAGAGGAGACATTCAAGAAGTCATGAGCGCGAGCATAGAAGGTCCCCTTCTTTTTCACCAAGGGAGCTAAAACGTATTTATCAAGATGGAGAGCATAACGAGTTGTCCATGCATTCCTTGAAAGATAGTTCTAGAAAAAAGCACCCTGATATTGATAAAAATAGAGTATCAACTAATGGTTCAAGTAGTCACCATCATCGACATGGTGGCTCTACAAGTGGACTTGGTGGTTATTCTCCGAGGAAGAGGAAAAGTGAAGCTGCTGTTAAGACTCCTTCCCCATCTAAACACTCTCTTGAGAAGAAACGTGCTGGATGGGATCTTCCCCCTGTAGGGACAAATAATCCTTCTCCTGCTGTTGTTTCTTCAAGTTTTCTGTTATCAAATTGTGCTGTGTTGTCCAACATGCATGATGTGGTTTCAACTGGTTCTCTTGATCTAGCCCTCATTAAGCGTCAGCCAGTGTCTTTTCTAAGTGATGTATCAACAGGGAAGAATTCCAACATTGATTCTGTCCAATTGACACAAGCTACCCGGCCTATTAGAAGGCTTTATCTTGAGAATCTACCTACTTCTGCATCTGAGAAAGCTGTGATGGATTGTTTCAATAACCTCTTACTCTCTGGTCGTGTAAAGCATATCCAGCAAGCTCAACCATGCATCAGCTGCGTTGTGAGTTTGTTGTGCAAAATATGAAAGTTTAGTTTCCCTTTTCTTATGAAGCAATGGGTTTGAATTTGTTCTTGTCTATCTTTGCTGCAGTTGCATAAAGATAGGGGGCAAGCTCTTGTAGAATTCCTTACAGCAGAGGATGCCTCAGCTGCTCTTTCTTTTGATGGCAGTACACTATTTGGCTCCATTGTGAAAATTAGACGCCCCAAAGACTATGTTGAAGCTGCAGTAAGAATGAAAACCTTATCTATCCATTCCTTCTTTCATTTGTATCATATAACAATAACTATAACTTATAACTGTCAATATAATAGCTATTGGAAGTGTTTGATATTTTTCTCTTGGATTCAATTTTTTATTTTTCTTCATTGTAGATTTTAGATATTACATTTCAATATTTCCTCTAGCAAAATGTTATTTTACTCAGAAAAATTATGCAACCATTTATAGATAACTGTCGGATGAAACTGTGGAAGTTGTCTCACCACTTATTTTGCTTACTCGTACCTGCTTTTAATTGACTAATCTTTTTTTTTTACTTTGATTTTGGTTTGCTTATTGATGCTGTGATGATAGTGATGTTTCATTTTGAAAAGATTCTATTGATGTGCATTCTTCCAAACTTTTGTTTATATCTCTAGGTTTCTTAAATCTTATGACATGACCAATTTGCAATGTTTTTGTTTAAAATGGATAATTTAACATTTAATGAATGAAGTTGTGGAATTTTCTGAATAGCGTATGGTTATTTTTAATATTAACAAACTATTGCCAATAAAAGGGAAATGAAATATATGCAGGACTATCTCTTTGCCTAATTTCTATTTTAATGTTACATTAATTTGACTTGCTTTTATAGACACCTGGTAGGCTGGTTGTTTGTCTGTAGGATGATGGCAAATAAAATAAACGCTTTATGGTTCCTATTGTATGTGAATTTATGAATGAAATATACGTATTTGCATAAGTTTTCTGTAATTTTATGGTAATCAATTTTATAAATTTCCCATAGTTACCAAACTGCATTTTACACTCAATGAATCTTCAGAGGACCCAGATTTGCAGCATGAATTTCTTGCAAAGGCTTTACCTTTCTATTTCAAGCTGTGAAGAATCCATTGTAGAATCCATATTGATAGGACCTGATTTTTACTTTTATGAGAAACAATGGAGTATAGCACCTTACAATAGTGAAAACTGACATGGTTACACTGTAGAAAGAAAATATAGAAGCACATACTGATTTTTGAGGGTCTTCCTACCTCCCTACCTAAAATGTTATGAAATTTCTTACCTAATTGGTCTCTCATTTATGTCATCCCTGCAAGCCAAATTCCCTCTTCTCTCCTCATTTATCACTGCTAGATAGGCATCCTGTTATGCTACAATTGAATATTCACCATTCCGTCCGCATTTCCCCACATGTGCTGATTCTCTACTTCCCACCCTTATGAACCGTACATATGCCCTAGTACTGGAGAGTCTATCAGATATTATGTTATAGCGGGTCTTGATTGAATCATTGGATTATATGTTGTCATACTGACAGAGACCTATGCAGGCTTTGGAATTTGATAGTTAGTTTTCATCATAGGCTACCAAAAAGTAGTTTAAAGGACCCAGATATGGTTTGGTTTTCCTAGAAAAGCTTTACTTTTGTGATTTGAGATGTTGTAAAATTTCTTGTGTAAAAAGTTCAAGATGTAGCTCCTTTATGAAGATTATGTGCTATCTATAATATGTAATTGATCTTTTCCACTTTTAACTTAAAATCAATTCCTTGGTAGCATCATTTTTGTTCCCACTACTGACCTTCATCATAACTGAAATGTAGGGATGATTCAAGTTGTTGTGCATCTGCAAAGGCTGTATCCCCTCATTTAATATGCATATAGTTACTGTGAACTTTTTATTGTTTTGTAATTGCAATGTGGTTAGACTAGTCAGAACTCCTGTTTCTATATTCTAGTTTCTATCCACAAAGAAATAGATACCTGGCCTGGGCATGAATAAAATTTCATTGCATCTTATTGTTTATGTGCTGTAAATTTTAGTTGATTTTTTCGTATGAGTATCTAAAAGTAATGAGTCGATCATTTTAGTGTATGTTGTCTCAATTTTCTGTGACAGAAAATGCAACTAATTTGAGTTATGACTTTAACTTATTTCTATTTTATAAAATGTGTGCCCAAATAGTTTTGCCCTTTAGCTGTGCGGTTTTGCTTGTGTCTTGGGTCTTGTATATGGTGATCTTTTAAGATACTTTAAAACATGAGAATTTTTACGTTTTATTTTTTCTATCCTGCAAAATATGTTAAATTGACTTGCCTTTCTGAAGATGGTTTTTTGTTACATTCTTTCTCTGAGCTAGGTCATTGTTCTTTATATTCCATCTCAAGCTATATTATTTTTTGGAAGTAATGTTTTTTTTACTACTGCTATTTTTTTCTTTAGTAGCAAAAATAGTCTAGAGGGAGAGTTAATTGTGATTGAAGAAACTTATAAACTAAACTAGTAAATCTACCCAATCTATCTCTAAGCTAGAAAGATCAATTTCCTTGGATTAGCTGTGTGCTGAACACCAAAGATACTTAATCCAATTCCAAGGCAAGTTTTGGGGAAAAGACATTCTCAGAGATTGTTTACTGTCAGTTAAAAAATTTGAATTTACAACCATTTATTAGTGTTGGCCATGTTAAGTACAAATGTGGAATACAGAATTACAGACAATTGAAGCTATTGTAACTGGCTATAGTTAAGTAACTTTTGATAACTGAATTCTATAAATATTTCTTTAGTTCTGGTGGTATTTTAAAATGAACCTTTTATTCATGCTTATGTTTTATCAAAAATAAAAAGTTCATTCCATTGCCTGCGCCTTAAATTAGTTTGTGATGTGGTCAGAAGAAAAATAATGATCCTAATTGGAAACTATTGTTGTTGAAGTATTATTTGTTATCAATGAAGAATCTGGTGTCAGTAAGTCCTAACTTGTAGAGGCTGTCTTGTCCTTAGCCTTGAAGGCTTAAATCTCAACTTTGCCCAAGATACAATTCCAATCCTCTGGGTAGTGCTGGTGAGGTTGTTCTTTATAAACCTAGAATTTTGTTTCATGACATATTTAGTGATAGGTTTCTTGGACATCGGGACAATAAATTCATATTGTTCATAACCAAATGCTAGAAACTGCTTCTATAGCTTCAAGAGCTTTATAATTCACATGGAGTGATCTGCTTGTTCCATTTTATGAGATATTTTCTGACCCTAGTATTGGAATCTTTTAAATAGGATATTTATATGGGGTATTTCATAATACACATTGTGGATGGTGATGAAGCTGACTCCTAATTAAGAAGACTTCAAGATGTATTGGCAAGTTTGATGCGTTACCAGGATTTAGCTGGCCAATGTTTCAGGGTTATTGTTCTAGGCTGCTCTGACAATGCTATTTATGATCTCATGCTTTGTTTGTTATATCGAGTTCAGCATGTAAGTGCTAAGGGTTGCAAGTTATTTGAGTTTCTTATGCCACTCTCGGTTCCAGTGCCTGCTTTGTTCTTTTCCTCAGGATCCTGATTTATCTTCATATTCAATATCCCTAGGCTTGAAAATTTGGGTTATGATGCTTTCTGAAAATATTTCTTCCTTGATTAGTTTAGATGGGGTGCATTTACCTTAAAAAGTGCAAGGTGTATTAACCTTGCTTAATTTGGAGTATGTCTACATATTAATCTAAATGGTTCTTTTCTCACTGTAGTCAATTTTAATACATTAAAGTTATGATGTACTTATTACTTAAGCTTAAAGGAATGAAAAATGTTTTAACTTTTAAGCAGTCCTCTAGTATTCCATCCTTTGGGAGGTTGAATATACTTGTGTAACTTTACTGCTGAAGGGTTACTTTGATAGTAATTCGGTTCATTTTTTTACGATCCCAAGATCATTTGATTTTACAGCAAATAAAGTATGCTGTTTTGCAGGGAGTTTCCACTTACCATGTAAATGCATGCCAAAAAATGATAATTTTTTGGTTCTGTTAGATGGAAGCCTCAATTTTGTCTTAATTTTTTTTTATAGATGACTCTTTGATACTGTGAAGGTGATCTTCACATCTGAACTGCATTGAAAAATTAAAATATTCAATTTTTTGGAATATTTTTCTTTTTTCTTTTTGATATGTTATTTGATAGTATTTGATGTGACTATGCATGGTATTATGATCTGAAATGTCGAAATACTGATTAATTGGTATTTCTTAAGGTAATATTTGTAAGGAACAATCATCTTGAATTTTACCTCAATCACCTAGAAAAAACAAAAGAAATATCTTGTTCTTTGAGAGTTTTTTTTTATCTCTGGGTTCCTCTTCGAGGATTCTAATCTCTGAAAGAAGAAGCATTTTATGTGTTGCATAGGATATTTATTGTACGTACACATGGAACAGTTTCTCTAAAGAATAATATGAATTAAATGTATAAATTGTGATTCCTTAGCTATCAGGTACACATTTTAGTTTATTTGGATCATTTCTGATATATGTGAGAAGTTCTTGGCAGTATCTTGTATAGGTGGAGGAACTTTTATGTTTTTGGACTTTTGGTTGTTAAGTTACTTATGTTGCTTATCTTAAAATTACGGTAATGTCAACTGATCTAAATTTTGTTTTACTTCTATAACTCTATATTATTACAAACTAATGCCTTTTTGTATGCTTTACAATTCTAAGGTATATTGTGGTTATCATCCATGTAGCAGGTTTTCAGACAATTGCTATTTTCATGCAGACTGGTGAACCAGAGAGATCAGTGGATGCTACTTTCACAACAAGTGATGTTGTAATTGATTCGCCTCACAAGGTATGCTTGCAAAACTATAAATTTTTATGATTTTATGGGATTTGAGATTAGGGTTGGAAGAGGGAAAGTTAGATATTTTTATATTAATTTGGGTGAAATTTAAGGTTTTGCTTTATGAGTTGAGTTCTAGATTTAGAACAATTTAATTGATTCAATTTGGGATAGTTTTAGGCAGAACATGAGAATGTGATGATTTTAGGTGCAAAATTTTTTGAAAGGGACCAAATTTGCTAAATAGAGGGACTTAGTTGGCTAGAAAATAACATGGGGGATCAAATTACACAGTCGAAACTGAAGGGACTGAAACTCCCAACGTTAGACAAATTCAGTTTTACAAATGTTTTGATAAAAGGAGCTTATTTATAAATGAATAAAAGATAAAAAAAGGAGCTTAAAATAAAATAACACCGGTCACTAGCTTGTACAGAGCCTCTCTCACTTCATTGTTAACCAACACCGGCTTCAAATCCTGCTATTTACGCTTTTGTTTGGGCTTGTTAGTGTAATAAAGATTTTCCCTTTCCTCTTCTACATGTGGGAAAGGGAGAAGTATGCTTAAATCTTGAATGAAGAAATTGAGATTTTCAGCAAATGGAATTTCCTTTGAACAATGAAACCCAACGTCTTGTGAGTGCAGCAATATAGGCCTTGACACTGGAAACAACATCATTCCCACTCCAGTCCTGCTATTAAAAAATTGAAATACATGTCCATTGATAATTAGAAAGATCAAGATACACCGACGTAATTCCACTTCAAAATTTTCACAATATCTAGATGTTCAAAGAACAATTTCTCTAGTTAAAGCGTCAGCAGATTTTTTAAATATTTTAATTATTATCATATTATCATTAAAATAAAGCTTTATCCTGAAGTAATTTTATGTAAACTAAATTAATGTTATACAATATTATTTATACATATACTTTTTTCATTGAAAGAGATATTTTGTTTTTAATAAAATTGTTTTTAAGTTTTTTTTACTGAACATTTAATTTTAGAAAGAGCTTTGAAGGTAAAAAAATGACAGCTGACGAAAAACTTTTACTTTTTTTAAATTTATAGTTTTAATTTAAAAGTTAGTTGTAAGCAGAAAAATGTTGGGCCAAACATACCTATAGAATCCATCTTGCTTAATCTCACTGTTTTGGTATCAATTAATTTATTGTTCTTGCATTTTAGGGATAATAGGCTTACTTGATCTTTTTTCCTTTTCGGTCTAACTTATTAGCTGTAACTAGTGCCTTTATCAAAATTGTAACTGTCATGTCCACAAAATAATTTGGTACTATTTCTTGGGGAACTTGTTTCTTTATGTGAAGGATCTTCTTAGCCTGTTATGTTGTCTTTTCAGTTATTGTTTCCTTACTTAATAGCTTAAAGTGTATTCTGGTTTTGACCCTTGTAAAGGGCTCGCATTGTCCCGTCCCTGTTTTTTATTTTTTTTACTGTGTTACTACGTGATTTAACTATCTTTCCTAGTTATTAATTTATAATCATGTGTTCTCTTTTTTTGGTTTATAGCTCGATTAATTGTTTGTCTAATGATTGTATCTTTTATGTTGTGGCAGATCTTCATTGGTGGAATTTCAGACCATCTTTCTTCTGAGATGGTAATAATTAAGAAATGAAATGAAAAATCCTTCTTTTTCAAAATTTGACTTTGCGACCTTTGAGTTTTTGGTAACTCCATCTAGTAACTAAATGTTCTTTAGCTTTCATGTGATATGACTAAGGCTTGTTTATTTCTTATATTTTCTTCTCTAGCTTATGGAGATTGCTAGTGCGTTTGGATCTTTGAAGGCTTACCACTTCGAAACCAAGGTCAGCAATGGATCGTGCGCTTTTCTAGAGGTAATGTTGCATTTCTTCCTTAATGATCTTTTAACAGTTTTGTTACATTTTGTACAATAGAAGTATTTTAATTTACACTTACTGCCTGATACCGACTTGAGCAAAGCCCAAGTGGCTCAAAGGTCCATTTTTAAATACTTATCTGTTAGGAATTAGAATGACGAATTTGTGATAGGTATTGGGGTTTTTCATTTGTAATACTCTTTTTTTTCTCACTTTTGTCTATTTATATTTTCTAAATCCTCTATCTGTTGTGTACTTTCATCAATGTATTTAAAAATTCAGTCTCAACCCAAGTGCGAAGAAAAGAAGAAATATCTTTTTCTCCTACCAGGGTGGGATGTCGCCTTGGAGAAGAAACTTCTTCAACCATTGGACAGCCATTTCTCTTCCTTTTGAAGCTTCTTTTGTTTCCCTTAAGTGTCATTAAGATGATGATTTGGGTATCCCTTTCTGAGAGCCTATTGAACGGTCTTAAAAAACCCAAATCAATAATATGATAATTCCTAGTAATTCAACAAATTAAATAGTCAAAATTAACCTAATTAAACTGCTGCCTTTGGGTTGGTTTATTATACAGGTACACACAATTTGATACGAACAGCATCTTTCCCACATCCTGGAAAGAGTACATACTGATCCATTCTGTTTAGGGCTTTTGGCTGTATAAACCCATTATGTGGTGCTAGGGGTGGGTGTGCTATAATGGGAAATGTTCTTATTTATAATCTTTAATCAGAAAATCAAGTTTGTAGATTTAATAATAGCTTAGCACTTATTCCTTTAAAATGCATCCTCAGTTTAGAAGAGTCAAATTCAAGTGCAAAATTTACACAACTTGATGGGTTGGTTATTTGATTTAGTTTTTTGGCATATTATGGCTCTCATCTATATAACTTCTAGCAAAAGCTATTATTTTTTCTCTTTTTAGTATTTTTTTTTTCAATTCTAAGATGAAAAAAATCTGAAAGTCAATGTGTACTGTTATATACTTTTGTTCTCTTTCAACATTGTATTTGATTTATTGAACACTGATTTGAGCAAACTGTGTCAGTATGTGGATCACTCTGTTTCCATCAAAGCTTGTGCTGGTATGAATGGTATGAAGCTGGGAGGGGAAGTACTTACAGTTGTTCAGGCAATGCCTGATGCATCACCTTCGGTAACTTCACCATCTACTGATCCCTATAGTCTTATTCTGATTCCTGGATACGACTCCCTGGTTGCTCTGAATTATATCCATAATTTTGTACTTAAAATAAAAATATTCCAGGGAAATGCTGGTGAACCGTCTTATGAGACTCCAGAGCATGCAAAACCACTGCTCGGAAAGCCTACACAAGTACTAGAGATTAAAAATGTGGTACGATATCTTTTATTTAGCTTTTATCAGGTTATTATATTTTCATTCAATTTCAGTGGGTTTTCTCCCTTCCTATTTTTTCAAGTGTATGTTAGCTGTAAAAAAGAAAGTAATTGTGGTAAGAAGGGATTATTTGAATGATGTGAATTTAGTTTTTAATGCTTGTTGTGTTAAAATTACAATTGCACTATGAAATGTTTATGTTTGGCCACCTCTGAAGAAGGTCTACGTTAGAAGGAATTATACCAGAGTACAGTTGTTACTGTTGACCACAGTTCTTACAGAATTGACGATTAGGCAGTTGAGAGAATAATCATTGAATAGGGTGAAATGAATTACAGAGAAGAGGGGCAAAGGGTCCGTTTTGGAATTGTGTTAGAAGATTGGGTAGGAGACGGAAGGCTCTTCAAATTCCCAGATTCAATGCAAACACGCTGTATAGTAATAAAGTTCTTCTCATATTTGAATCTGAATCATCTTGATTCAGAGCCATGTTGAGAGAGCCATTCACTAAAAAGATTCCTAATTCAGTCTATATTTAGCTTGTGGTCCGTGGCTGATCCTTTTCTATTAATTTTAGTTTCAAGCAGACTAGTGCCTGTACTTAATCCACATTTTGATCCTGGTTGTTTTTCATATGAAAGGGAGCTCTGGACTTTGTAGAATTCTTTGTTGGGCTCTCGCTCAACATGTGCTTTGGGTTAAATATATTATATATGTTTCTCCTTTTAATTATATTGTCAATTGCATTACACATTTTGATGATTACTTTTTGAAATCTGTTTGTGTAATATGAATAGTTTGCAGCGGAGTCTATTTCGTCTCTTTCTGACATGACAATTGAAGAAATTTTGGATGATGTACGATTAGAATGTGCAAGGTCATAAATCAAGCTTGTAGTTGCTTTTTCTCTGGAATTATTCATATTTTAAAAGTTTATATATTATAAACACTTATCGTACGAAGTCCCTTGTATCTTGCAGATTTGGGACTATTAAATCAATTAATGTAGTCAAGCATAGCAGTGAAAAGAATTTAGCAACCAAACTAGAAAAATGTGTCATAAATGAAGTGGAATCTAAAGAAGCTTTTCAAGACACCAACTGTATTACTAATAATACAGATTCTAGTTTTTCTGACAAGGCTACTGACCCCAAATCTGAAGCAACAAATGGGGTTGAATTTCATGATGACAAAGAGTTGGAAGAATATGAAGATGATGATGGTACCAGCGTTAACACTGATAAAAATGCTGAAGTTTTTGACGATAAATCCTGTCGAGAACACCTTGTGAATGATGCAGCAGTTGAAGATGTGGGGGATGAGAGCATACCATGTAGTATCATTCAAGAATATCCTGATCAACAGGATATCCCCAATGACGTGCGGGAATTGCAAGATAAAATGGTTGCTAACGATGTTGATGTGGATATTGAAAATAAGATTGTGGCGGAGAACATGGATTCAAAAGGCACAGTATCTGCATTTCAGGAAGGCTTTTCTGAACCGGATACTAGTTCAGAATTAGTTGGTCCCCGAAAGGTCATTGATATGAAAGATGATATTAATGGTCATGTATTTGAACCAGGTTCTGTTCTTGTTGAGTATGGAAGAGCCGAAGCATGTTGTTCAGCAGCACATTCTTTGCATGGACGATTGTTTGATGGCAGAATGGTGACGGTGAAGTATGTTGCTCATAGTCTATACAAGGCAAGATTTACAAAATGAGCGGCGAGCGGTAACCCTTGGTTATATGATGAAACACAATAGTCTTTGCATGATTGTGAAAGAACGGATTGATCAATCTGATTGATTATGCCAGCCAGCATTCTGCTGTTAAATGTGGAAACAGTTTTTAACTTTCAGATTTACAATCCTGATGTTTTAGTTTTTGACTCTGCTGATGCTTAACTGAGCAAAGTCGATTTGAGGACAATGAAGTTTAGTATACATCAAGTTTGTAGCTGCAGACTATCTGATGAAGATTTGTTTTTCAAATGAGACATGGTGACAAATTATCATTTCGTACCAATGTTTTAAATGTTGATAGACTTGGAGCTGTTGCTGTCATGTTATTTGGCAACAATATTCTTGTACATGGTTATGTTGCATTACAAACTAATTGTTGTATCGTAGTTATTTTTAGATGTTAGGGCTATATACCTTTTCCAATATTGTTTTTGAACATTTTCACTTACCGTAACATCATACAACCTTTTATTGACTATTTACTTTACATAGAATCTTGGATGATTATCTTGCGAGTGACAAATGCTTATAGAGAGACTGAGGCACACTATTGTAACTTAGAGACCGTGATAGAAGGAAATAGCTGCTTATATTTTAAAAGGATTGTTATGAAGTTTGATAAAAAATGGTTGATTATTTTTCTTAAATAAGTGAAATCAATAATTCTCTGCTTAGTTTATTAGTTCAATTAAATCTATCATCAGAGTGATCAACGAGACAATAGATCAAAACAGTATCATTTTATAAAAGACCTTATATTCATGTACTGAACATTTATGCTTGATTTTCATCATTGGATCAGTAGTGAATTATGAAAAATCCGTGACAGGAAAAACATGTTTCTAATAGAAAGTCATGATTGCTCCGCCAAAAGGAAGTGAAGTGCATATGAATCTTCTCCAATACATTATTTAGAATATATTTTCTTTTATTATTGAAATTTATTAAAACAGTAAAATTTGGTGGAATGCACAACTTATTTAATAACCTTTTTCTGATTTTGTAATTGAATAATTTTTAATCAATAAAAAATCATTAGAAAGAATACATTGAAAAAGTGTATTTCTAGTGTAAGATTTTACTCCTAAATAGCTAATCTATTTATTTAATTTATCTGTATTTCAATTACTACAAAAGTATCAATGTGTATCACCTGCTCTACAAAAATGTCTCAACACTTTAGTGGGAAATAGTGTATCACATGCTTTAGATCAACGTGCCAACAAAGTTTATAGTTTTGATGACATAAGCCAATTTGACATGAAATTATTGGAGGAACTTTCGAATTGATGGAGTGTTTATAACTAAGAAAATATTTAGTTATTTTGTGGTTAGTTAATGGCTAGAGGGAGCATGTATGTAGCAGAAGTTGGAGTTAGGTTCAGAAAAAGGTTAGATTTTAATAATTCAACAAATAAGAATTGGCCAAAGCATTTTCTTACTATATTTTAGTCTCTCTTTTATTTCATTACTTACTATGCCATGTTTTGGCCTTTTTCGTTTGGCCAAATGCTTATGTCTCCATCACTATCACTATTTTATTTCATACAAATTCCACTCAGAAAGATTGAATAGCCATGACATTTGCTTATTAGTCTTCAAAACTTTTAAATGATTTTCAAAGTTCCCCACTCAAATGAGAACCCTTCAATAAATTATTATGCATTCTACAAATGTCTGTAGTAACAACATATATTAATGGTTCTGTAGAAAAATAGAAACATCTAAACCTCATTTCACTATACATCATATTTTCAGTTAATTTAATTATATATTAGTCTTTAAAAATTAAAATTATTATAATTTTAGTCCTCAAATTTAAAATATTTATTTTAATCTTTCAAAACTAAGAAATATGATTTTAATCCTTAAACATTATATTTAAAATATTAAAATGAAAATTTTTAAAACTATTTTTAATCCTTCAAATTTAATATTTAGAAATTTAAATCACATTTTATAAAATTTAAAATATTAAAATGAATAAATTAATTTAAAGGACTAAAAAAAAGATTACCCAAAATTTAGAATCTAAAAATATGATTAAGCCTTTTAAGTTTAAATGTTTCAAACAGAAAATAAAATAATAATTGCGCATCTGCGTATGTACATATATAGAAAGGCAAGAACAAAAGAGATAAGTATATTTTTTTTGTAATAATATTTATTTAAATATAAATTAAAAACAAAAGAGAGAGTACTTGAGGAGAAGAATAAAACAAACACATTAAAATAACATGATGGCTACGAGACAGAACCATGAAAGTCCACCAGCAGAAGATATTAGTTACGAGACAGAACCCCTTTTGAACTGCACATAGAAAAGAAGGATACATGACAACAACATTCAAGGAAATTCATATATGCATGTAAATAAACAAAACTGATTATTATATCATTTGTTATAAAAAACTGAGAAAATATAAATGGTTTTCAAGTAATACTAGCAGCAAATAATACTCACTCTAATCCTAAACAATGTTTAAAATTATTGCAAATGCTAAAGAAGCATTTAATATTAGTGACAAAAAGGAATTTTTAGTCTAAAATACTCTTGTTTAATATTTGCAGCTTGAATTATAAGTTCATACAAACTGTAAAACATTAAGAGATTTAGAACAAGATTGAAGGCAAAAGAGTAGGGAAAATCACAAGTAGGCAGTTTCAAATATAACATACATACCTTGGTATGGTTCCACGGCGACGTGGATCATACTCTGTTGCTTGTCGAAGAGCCCTAGCAAAAGCTTTAAAGGTCGCCTCAATAATATGATGGGAATTTTTTCCAGCAAGCTGTGCTCAGGAATTCATATATACATATTCATTCTGTTACAAAGTTTTCAAAATTGGAATAATAAAAAATCAACTAGAAAAAAGCATAAGCCCCAAGTTGGATTATATAGTTAATCTCTCATTGCATATAGAAACAATAACTCAATTTTCTAACCCATCAAAGAGTCCTGATAAAGCATCTATGACATTCAATTCAGTATATTTGTTTCAGAATGATATATGTACAAATATATTTGCTAATTTAACGACTATAGTTGATTATAACCTATGTCCTATTATATATTAATACCTGTCGAATGTGAAGTGTCATACCAGACGTATTCACCAAGGATTGGAAGAAATGCTCCACCAACTATAGAAAAAGATAAAGGAGGAAAGACTAAAGAAACAAGAAGTATGATAGATGATTCATATAAAAAATATTTGGAAATATCAGAAGCTCAATAGATAAAAATATAAACTTCAATGAAGTAATTTAACAGGTATACTACCTGAGTATCGTATGTCCCAACCCTCTGAGTGGGTATGTCCAAATTATAACCTAGATATGGTCGGCCAGACAAATCCTGGAAAAGTGATGAAGGAACACATATGTTAACATTATCTAATAATTAATGACTATTTCTACAAAACAGTATCCAAATTACCAGTGAAACATGTATCAGTGCTTCATCAAGTGGAGCAGAGAAGTTACCAAACCGGTTAATACCCTTCCTATCACCAAGAGCCTGCAGCAAAGCCTGAAGATGTAGTAATAGAAACCTCTTAGTTTTAACATGATTGATAAATGCAAATTTTTTTAAAAAATAAAACAAAGACTGGTGTAATTACAAATCCCTGTCACTATAAGATTAGAATTGCTATTAGAATAGTTAAAATAATCAGCAATTACTTAGATGCCATTGTGCATAGAAAGGAAGAGGTGAAATATAGTTATATAAAGATATAACTTGCATACAAATCTTTTAATGCATGATAGTGAAACATGTTTTAGTTTCAAGGAAAATTTGTAATTTGTAATATAGAAAACCAAAAAGAAATGAAAGAATCAGCTCATGCAATGGTTTGCATACTGTTCCAATAGCAAGGGCTACGTCTTCATTTGTGTGATGATCATCAATATTTATGTCACCTGTGGCCTTTACGTGTACATCAAACAGCCCGTGTGAAGCAAGTTGCTGAAAAATCACAACCAAGTTTAGTTTTCATAACTATTATCTTTATTGAATAATTTCAAGAGCTCTAATAGCCTAATGTTTTAGTCTTCAAGATACAAGATCAGATTCTAACAATCCAAGTCTTTCCAACTAGATACATTCTTCTCTAGACAAGTTCAAAATTCATCTCACATAGACCAAACCTTTTATCTCTTTCATTCCACATTGCCATGATCATTATTCTACTATAGTGTGAAATTCGATAGAAGAATATGCATTTGGGATGTCTTTGACTAAGCTAATATCAAGTGTGCAGATTATGGCACTGAATAATTCTTTAATTAATTATTTAATTTTTTTTAGCTCCCACAACATTTATTTTCTGCACCATACATGAATATATACAATGATTGAAATCTCTGAAGCAAAAAAAATGAAAAACAAAACATAAGGCATCACCAACACAACAGCACTAAAATTGAGTTGAATTTACTGACATCAAGCATGTGATCGAGGAAGGGGATTCCAGTACTACTATCAGCAACCCCGGAACCATCCAAATTGATTTTGACTGATACATTGGTCTCCTTCGTGAACCTTTTCACCTCTCCAACTCTAGCATCTGAAAATGATCGAAAAAGCATTCAAACGCTTTGGAAAATCCAAAATCTCAGAAAGTGAAGAATAGATATTGAAGTTTGTATTGACCTGAGTCAATTGGCAAAGTTGTCGTAACTGAAGCATGGTCTCCCACCACGGCAGCGGAAGAGAGGTTTCTGGGAATATCAACAGGAGTGAGATTCCGTTGATTGGGTGAAAAGATTGAAGCTTGGAAAGGAGGCCGCGTGGGGTTGGGTGTTGCGTGGAAAACCCTAACCCTGGATTTGAGAAGCAGGGATGAAGGAGATGTTGGAAGAAAGGAAGGCGCAGATAACTCCATTGAGAGTGCAGCAACAATGGCAGATCTTCTTCTCTCAGGGCGATTTTCGTCCACAACAAAACTTTTGTGAATTTGGGCTTACCCAATACATGTTAGCAATTGCTTTCTGCACACCCAATATTTTTCACCTGCACCCCATTTACTTTTGGAAATAAAAGATTGTTTTTTTACTATCCACTTGCCCCTGTTTCTTCTCCATCCACAGAAACATACATTTTTCACATAATCCAAGCCAATAAAACATGCTACTTTGTTGGATGGTTATTAAGGTATACTTTCTAATTTTAAGAATACTTTCTTGCCTGAATAAACATAATCAAATTTAAGATATATTTGAATAAAACTTTTCATACGAGAGAAAAAAAAAATAACCTTTTAAAAATTAAAATTAATTTATGCAAATTTTCTTGTATAATTTCTTTAATTTTTTTTAATTTGTTCATAAACTAATTTTAATCTTAAAAAATATATATTTTATTTTTCTTAAAAAAAATTTATGAAAAAGTGGTTCCAAAATCTTTGGTTGATGAAAATTTCCCAAGAACACAGTTGGACAAATTAGCAAATTCACGATTCGAAATAGATTGAAAGGATTGTCTTTAGGGTAAAACTACACACATTTGCTGCAGCAAAAAATAAAACCAATAATGATCATAAACTTAAATAGGGGCCATATAATAAAGATGGATAAAATGAATATTATTATATTTGTTTGACTTACTCAACCATGCATAATACAAACTTTTCCATCTTATCAAGTGTCTGACATTAAAATATATGGTAAGTGTCATGAAATCTCCTAAGCCACAAACCGTAGTATAAATGACTACGGTCAGCTACTTTTTATTTTTAAATCTTGGCACTCTTATTTTCCTATTTCAATGTCTCTCTACTGGCAACACAAAATAACAGTGACCAAATACAACTTGTGGCTGTTATACAAATATCACGGGTAATACTTGTGCAGATACACTTGTCTTGAAGATTTTGAAGTTGGTCCTCCCATGAAGAAACTCATTGTTTCCCTGATGGTCTTGTTCTTGAAACCATGTGCTCAGATTTCTGTTCACATAGGAAAAAAATGTTTTGAAATACACAAAATGAACACATGAAGGAATGTTTGAAACAATTTTGTTAAAAGAACTGTTTATTTAATTTGATTAACATTTACAACAACTGACTTATACAGTATATCATGCGCAGTAAGAATGTTTGAGTGTGGATATTTATTTTCTATACTCCTGCTTGACAAATATATCATAATCATTGAATAGTGTGAATCTTAACTGCAATCAGATACAAAATTGTAACTAATACAAAATAAAAGTATACATAATTGATGTAATTGCAGGAATAAAATTTGTCTTCAGATATTCTTTTATAGTTTAACTTTTTTTATTGTATAACCATATAATCATGTTATATAATAATTTATATAACCATTCCTTAGCATGTTTTTCCTTAGTCATTATCCATTTCCATTCCTTTTGTGGATTATTGTTCTCTTCAACAAAATCTTACCGAAAAAAGGAATAAGAGGCAACTGACCTGTTCCGAATGAGGCAAATATTTCCCATCAAATGTCACTACCACACGATCCTTCCCATCTACTCCTTTAATTTTGTCAAGTGAGCAGTAGAAATCTATTGCTGACATGCTAAATATGAGACGGATAAAAAAAATAATGAGAAAGAAAATCTTCAAATTTAACATTTATGACAGTAATATTTATTTATTTAATTATGTAATTCCATTTGCTGGGTATGACATGTTTTATCACCTCTAACATCAAACTCACAATTTTCTAAAAATATATTATCAAAATCAATTTTATCAGAAGCATAATATGTTAACTTGGATGGGTATAAAATGCACCTACTTGTTTACAGCGAAAGTCTAAGTTCATTAAACTGATCTTGTTTCATTATAGACAAGTCTAAGCCCATTGAACTCACACTAAATTTAATCAAATGCATCTTTTCTTTTACCAACAAAACATGTTATATTTAGCTATCTCCATTTGAGATTCAAATCTAAATGAGATGATATCAGGATTCAGAAGTGGTTTATTCACAAATTCAGGTGACATCAATTATGTGGTGAAATTTGCACATGCTCAATTTATACATGAATCTCACTGATGAGATTTTCAGTCCACAGACAGTACTTGCACACCAAATATTGCTTACGTTATGGTAGATTAACCAGAAAGAGCACATTTGCTAATCAGCCAATAGCTCAAACTGAGCCAAAAGAATAGGTTGACTTAATTTCCACCCATACTTCAGTGGTCACTTATTGTAGTATTCTTATGCAAACATTGTCCTCAAATAGCAGAGTGTCGTTGCATAACATACTTGGTAGTATAGTAGATCTGATTATGATAAAACACTACAGAACCATTGTAAATGGCTATATTGAAAGCAAAATATATTTCCCAGTCTTGACATGTAACATAGCAGGTACTACTATAATGCAGACAACATCTCTATGCAGGGTGATTAAGGGAAGAACTAAACAAAACTCTGCCATAATGAGAACATTAAGCTCCCACCTCAATAATAGAGAAAGAAACTACATCCTAGAATTAACCTCCACAAATCACACTGATTTCTGAATCGTTTTAAACATGAAATATCACTATCCACTAACTGTCCCAACCTTAGATATGTTTTAAAAACCCTCCTATTCTTTATTTACGACATTATATTTTCTGAAATCAGAATGGCTACAACTTACCTATCACCTTGCCTATAGCTTACTGCGACTGAGACTCCTCCATTCCTGACTATACATTTTAATCAATTATAAAACATTCTAAACTTTCCTTGTAATAGAATTTTTATTCCTTTATAGTTTCCGAAAGAAAACACAATATGCTAAAAGCAGGGCATTTGTTAAGGATTTTGCAAGACCTTGAAAAATCTTTAACACTTGTTTGCTCATTCAAGAATCAATAACAAAACATCTAGCAAGCATCAGATGAAGGGTTTGAATCACTAAGATTGGAAAGAAGAAAAGACTGAAACTTTCAGAAAATTAGGATGTCGTCAGTGTGTCTTGACCGAAATTCTCCTAGAACTCCATAAATCAACACCCTTTAACATCAAATCATTTTAGAATATGATACTTCCCTTGGCTCTAGGTTTGTTTTAAAAAAAAAAATTATGCCACATATATTCATTGATCTTACATACATAATCCTAAAGTCTAGACACACTGGCCTAAGTATTAAACCTTCAATTATTGGTGGTTAAAATTGTTGTACCCGTGATTGTAAATGGGAAAACATGATCATAGGAATATCTAAAGTACTATGAATTGAAGATTCTCTCTAAGCATTTCTGCAGCTTGCCCAAGTTGCATAACATCGCAGTCTTGATTTATCACGTAGCATCAACACACGCTTAGTGTGTATATTTAGGTTCATAGCTAAAGAAAAAGATGCATATAACCAACTGCAAGATCAGAATATAAAACAAGGTTTTAACAGCAAGAGTTTATATTTAACAGAGATGGAGAAATTTATTTCGACTAGACCAAGTATAAAAACAAAAATGTTATCATTTCCTTAAACCAATATACCTTTTTTCTCGTCAATGAGCTTTAAAGCAGAATCATCATCAAGAACACATGATACGATTAACAGCATCATCAACTCAAGTGATGTAAAGTAAAACACCAAACAAATCCATCTACAGCATGTGGGAGAAATTTATTAATTGAAACTTACATTCCATCACCAAACTCCTCATTGATTATCTCTTTGATGCTCTCCCCAAAATGCATAACAGCTTCATTCAACCTATGAAATAGAAGACCAACATAGCCCAACAAATTAAGTATACATAGAAGGCTGTTGATATAATACACTATACATAACATGTTCCAAGCATTAGAATCCTCAAAACACATTACAACAGAACTACATTTGGGTCCATCCAGTGTTATCTCATTTACAATCAATACCCTTCATCCTAATTCCGTCGAATATTTAAATATTTAGTAGAACCCAATTGGCCCAATTGGAATATGAAGAACCAAAATTGCATAATGGCAATAAGCTCAGACTTAAAATCCATTTAAGCCTAAAAAAAAGAAGTAATCAATGAATTGGGTCATGATTAGATTCCAAATAACCCATTTCACCTCAGACAACAGATACACTTTTCCGCCACAATTTCAAGTAAAAAGCCAACCTTTTACACAGAATAGCTACAAAGCTCTAGTAATCACATAAATGAGAAATGGGGTAGGGAGAGGAGGAGAAGGCATCTATAGACATTGGGCTCTTGGATTGAATCATGATCATACTCCAAATAAACAATTTCACCTCACACAACATATACACTTTTCCACCACAATTTCAAATAAAAACCCAACCTTTTACACAGAATATAGACACATAGAACTAACAAACAATACCTGTAGACAGTGGGGTCTTGGATGAGATTAGGGTCATAAGACCTCAAAGGGGGTCTCATCATCTCATGCACAAGGTCTTCGGGCAGTTCGGGCAGCGCAGCCTGCAGGAGAGGGGCAGTGTCCGGTTTGAGCTGAGCCTGTCTCCGGAGAAGCTGAGCAACATAGACGTTGGTGAGTCCTGTCTCCTCCGCTAGCTGATTGTAGGACTTCCGACTCTTGTGCTTCACAGCTTGCAGCCTTGCCACTGTGCTTTCTTTGTTCTGCTCCATCTCAACACTGCAAATGGAGAAGTAAAAGAGTCACACGGATCTTCAGATTGAATAAGATGTTTGATTGGTTTTATCTATCTATATTCATTCTTTTTTCTAATTTCAGCTAAAATGAATATAGTTTATATCATAATTAATTTAATTACTATACAAAATTAAATAAATTTTACATAAAATTAACTAGTAATATAAACATATGAATAAGAAATTCATTTTCATTATATATTTTAACAAAACTGAAACATTACAAAGTTTTTCTCTTTAAACTATTAGTGAACTTCATAATAACAAGTGTGAGACTAACAAAGCCCATTAAACTGATTATTTGGGTTGGCTAGTGGCCCAGAAAAGAAAATAAAGTAAAATACGTTTCAGCCCAGAACTAAGCCCAAGATGTAGTTGCCCCTGCACTGTGCGAAGTGGCATTTTCTTCGATCGTTAATAAATGTTTAGTAAGACTAAATAGGATCTATCATTAAATTAAGAATAAAATAATAAATATATAATAAAAATAAATTTTATTAAATTGAATAAAATAATAAAGGGATCAAATCATTCATATTTTAATATATTTTGAAAAAAAAAAACTATTATTAAATAACTTTTTGAAAGTAACTTTCAATCTAATAACAAATTTTGAAACAAAAAAATATATTATCCAAGAAAAAAATAATAATGAAGATTCAAGTTCTTCCTTAATGTCCATTTTCAACCAGAAATTAAAGAACCCTGACTTTTTTTCTTCTCTTCAACAACATCACCGAAAGTTGATTAACAAATATATTGAGAATTATAATTAGCTATAAATTGAAAGCTGAAAAGGGTGCCAAAAAATAAAGATGAAAATACCCTTAATTTAATGATGAAATATTTTTAATGGTTCATTTTTGTTTATGATATTAAATTCTGTAAATGAGATTGCTGAAATAAAATAAAATTAACTGATTTTCTTAATTATTATAAAACTAAGTATTTATTTATATTTAGAGTTAAGTTTAATATGAATAGTTTATAAACACTAAACTTAATGAATCACATATATTATCAAACTTATTATTGGAGACTACACTTTTTTTACATCATTTAAAACATTTTTTTTATTAAAATTTACTATACTTATTTTTGTATAGTTTTATATTTTAAGAAAAAATATATTCACTGATAATATAAAGCTTGTTTTTCTTTTTATATTATCACATTCAATTATAATTTATATGTTTGATAAAATTGTTGATTATGATTATAATTACCCTAAAAGTTATATAAAAGTTTTTTTTAATATATAGACTCTTACTTTTTCTCATATTATATACTTTTTAAATAGATTCTTTGAACCAGATTTTCATGCTGTTTAACAAAAATCAGATTTAAATCTATCAAAATCTAGTATGACTTAGTCTATTTCAACTTCTACTGACTTGTTCCAATTTTTCTTTTTTTTTTCTTTACTTATTTTAGTAATTTATAAAAAGTGATTACGGGTTTAATTCACCCTCAAAATCTTAGAAGGTAAGGTTTACACCTCACTTATATACTATAATTCGACCTTATTTTTAGTTAATGTGGGATTTTTCAACATCCTCCCTGTCGAGGAGTATTTTCAACTCAAATCGAACGTGACCCATTAACAGAAACAATCAGGACTCCTCAAATCATGTAGAAGATGATCATAATCTATTAACAGGTGGCCCAATTTAGACCAAACAATCTATCAATTAAAGTTCAGTATATTAATAAGTGGCTGAATTTAGGCATAACAATCTTGTTAACCTAACTCTGATACTACTTAGAAAGTGATTATGAGCTTAACTCACCTTCAAAACCGATTCAGAAGAAAAAGGTGATGTTTACACCTTACATCCAACTAAACCTAATTTTTCACTAAGTAATCGTTGTTTGTGTGACTAATTTCTTACTGAATAACATTGTTTAAACCTATGTAGAAAATGTTGCAGAAACCTTTTCTGTTTAGAAAGTGCAGTATATTAACATATGGGTGGTTAAAAGTACAGATTTTACTGCAATAAGCTCTTCAATTGAATTGTTCTTTGGCATGTTGTCAAAATTTTGAACCATAGTTTCATGTAAATGGGAGATTTGTATGCAGATTTTGTTTGTATCTGTGTTCTGAATCTGTGAGGTGCCATAACTGAGAGATTAATGAATTCATAATATATAACTTGAAACAAACAGCTAACACATAACATAACTGCACTATTTTGATGAAGAATAGACATGCAACTGCATTTCGTACTCTCACATTTAACTGTTGCCTCCAAAAGTCAAAGAACTTTTCTGCAACAGTTCACATTGTTAATCCATTCATACTAAATTGATTTTTCTGTGTAGTTTTTTGTTTGATTTAATTAGAAGTCTTGAAAAATCATAAAAGTTAAAAGGTTTAATTTCAAAAATCGTATTTATGCCATTAAGTTTTTTAGGTTTCAATGATCTCATAACTTTCTTGATATCGATCATAACTTAGTTGCATTTACATTACTATATATATAATACATTTATTAAGGTAGATATGGTTTATAAAGCTATACCAAATTTTGAAGTTAATTCCTTAAATGTTTATAAACTAAAGGGATAGTTTAAAAGAAACTTTTATCTTTTCTATTTTCTTCATTCATGTTATTATTAAAATACTATTTAATATATATATATATTCTTAAAATTTTTGGTTAGTTCGATCTTCACATTTTACATAAAAAAACTCATTTTTATAATATAATCTAAAATTAACAAGTTAAAATTAAAATCTTAAAACCTAAATTCTTAAATAAAAGTAGGATAAAATAATTTCAATAAATAAAATAAAAAATTAGATAATAATATCACTTTAATATAAAATAAATTATATTAAGAAAGATATATTGATGTTAATAATTTATTCCAAATTTATTATAAATATTATAATATTTTTAAAAATATATTGTGTTTAGTGATTAACAAAATTCAATTTTATTGAATGCAGTATTTTGGTACTGAATACATTCAGCAAATTATAGACGTAATGTGAGTGTCTCAAAAAAAAAATATAGGTATCTATGAAATCAATATTCTATTATTTATCTGATTAATAATTTCTTTCAATATTGTGAGAAAAATAATGAATAATATTGTTAGTATAGAATAAATTATTTTAATTTTTTTAAATTAGTGATTGATTTGAAAAGAAGAAAAATGGAATGGCACAAACTAAACATTAAAAGTGGAAAGCTGTTAGGCAGAAATTAATGTCAAAAAACTCAAACAACATGTGAAGGGCCAATCCCAATTTAATGCCACAATTTAATGATACCATCTTAACCCGTACGTTCTTCATTTTCTTTAAATAATTCATAACAAATAGTTCAAAAATATTTAATATAACTTAAACAAAATATACACGTAAAAAACTATTTAATAAACTCACCTAATAACAAATTATCATGATAATTTATTAACTTATAAAATAAAGTAAACTTATATATGTTATTACAAATATTATCAGTAAATTCTCATATCAATATTAGAATTTCAACTATGATAGATTTCATTAAACATAATAGTGTATCAGCGAGATAAATTTTGGTTTTGATTGAAAAACAATATAAAAGATACTTGTATGTAAATTTTGTCTATTAAACTAACCTTCTTTGGAATTTTTCAGATTAGATACCATGTTTTTTCCTTTTTCTTTTGTTTCATACATTACATTTTTTTAATTATTTAAAAACTATTACAACATAATTGTTGAAAAAAAAATTATATAATATAATCTTATTAGTTGACTCACATAAATGATAATGACTTATATCTCTCATCTAAACATTGAAATTATTTTGTATTTTAAAATCTCCAACTATTACTTGTCATTTTCGATAATAAAATTTTATGATTAAAAAGAAATCCATAGATAAAATTAGTGTATGAAAAAAAAATATTATATCTAATATAAAAAAATATTAAAAAATTTATTAAAAATAAATTTAATTTATTATTGTAAAACCGATTTAAATTATACTTATTTATAAAATATCAAAGTCTATCATAATAAAATTATTGGACTGATTGAATTATCTACTATTATATTATTATCGAACATCTAATAAATATTTAATTTCATAGTCGACCAATTGAATCATCTATTATCACCCTCAAAATTGATTCAGAAAGTGAGATTTACATCTCACTTATATAATATAATTCGGTCAAGGTTCAGTATATTAACAAGTGACCGAATCTAGACTCAAGATGGCTTTAATACCATGTAGAAAATAATTATAAGCCTAACTCACTCTAAAATCAGTTCAGAAAGTGAGGTTTACACCTCAATTATATACTATAGTTCAGTCTTATTTTTAATCCATATAAGATTTTTCCAACAAAATAACATAATTTATTGTAATATTTTTAATAATTCATTTAATTTAAGTGTTTAAATATTCATATAAAAGTTATAGTATCTTATGTATACTCACACTCTCTTCATGTTTTTTCTTGAATGATAAATAAACTTATTTTCTCCAAAAATGGCGGCTGAGGAAGTTGTGATAAATAGTGGTCCCCATTAGAGCTAGAAAATGCATGGAGAAGGTGAGGCACTCTATAAATGAAGGCAACCTAGTTTGGTCTAATGCTCACTTCAAAGTGGAGAAAAGGTTGCTTCAACTCATCATCTCTTTCTTTTTCCTCAAAAAGTTCAAGATTTTGTTCCTTCCTTTCTTCACTACTAAACTTATCTATGGAAGAGGGAAGAGTGGTGAGTGATGAGTTCACACAAGATGGAACTGTGAATCTTAAAGGGAAACCCATTCTCAAATCCAAAAGTGGTGGTTGGAAAGCTTGCTCCTTTGTTGTTGGTATCTCTCTATATCTTACATGTCCATTTTCATTTTCTTTTCTTTTCACAAATATTTGTCTTTTCATGTTGTTTTAAACATGATTTTTAGATTCTTTCAACTTACTCTTCTAAGTGTCTGGTTTGAGTGTTACATATAAAAAAATGACTAAAACTTGTTGATGGTTTTGTAATATGATTATGACAGAAAAAAAAACAAATATTATGAAATACTTGAAAGCTTCATGAAGTTTTTCTGACAAAAACTTTCCCCTTTGAGAGACCTACTAGAATCAAACATTGTTCTTTGTGTTGTCTCTTTGCTAGAACATGGGAGACCATAACCTTGGTTTTGTTTGCTTGTATGTAGTTTAAGTATGTCAGTGTCTGTGCTTCCTTGTCATGAAACAGCAAAATATAATCTAAATCTCAGCTTAAATAATCCTCTCTGAAAATATTCTCAGGAGAAGAAAACAAGGTAAAATCTACTTGAATAATGTTATGAATTAATATTAATTTATGTATTTAAATTTTTGAAAAAATTAAAGAAACTTTTTAAAAACTAAACAAATGATAATTGTTTATACAAAAGGTTTACTTACTTAAAAGTAGGTCAACTGTTAGGAAAGATCATCCAAAGCATACCTTAAGTTGGTTTTAGTTTATAAAAATAGTTCAGTAAATTTTTATTTTCTATTTTATAAGTATTTGTCAAAAAAATACCCAAATATAATTTTAAAATGTTTTTATTAAAGTAAAATATCGAGTATAAACTTTTATATTTTAATATATGATAAATATTTTAATATATTTTCACTGTTTACTTTTCCTCATATATATATATATATATATATCACAGATATTTTCAAGAACTATATAGTATTACTATATTATGTGACTTCTCTTGGGTTTTTAAGCATCTTACTTATTCCTTACTAATTTATTTATATTTACTATTTTTGTTGACTGTAATTTTTTACCTAATTCTTTCTTTACTGCCATGGACCCGTAGTTGAGAAGTAGGTTATACTTCATAGTCTAATTTATGACATTTGTCCAGCTGGTAAATGGAAGAGTGAATTCATTGTTTGCAGAGGGTAGGTACAAAAACACATACATATAATAAAACCATTTTTTGTCATTAAATTGAAATGATGTGTACTTTCACGTAGATCGTATAAATAAATAAAATAAATAACATTTTTCATTAGTTTACATCATGTATCTTGATGATTTTCTGACATAGGCACATTGATGCCATGGTTGAAGAAGTTTATATAGAAGAAATATGTAATACTCTCTCACTTCTGTCACTTGTCAACCAAACATTATCCAAAGTCATAGCAGATAAATGATCCCTCATTACGGTCAAATTATTAATTAATGAATATAACTGGCATTTCATAAGTCAGTTTATAAAGTGTGAATTAGGTTTAAAGTTCATTTTTATTATAGTATCAAAATCTATACTAATAAAGTTGTTGGGTTTATCACACCAACTCTCACCCACATATGTCGTCTTAATCTTGACGTGGAGGGAGTCTGTTAAAGATCCTACATTACTTAGTGATAAGATCCCACATTACTTAATGATATTACCAAATTAATGTATATAAGTGAGGCACCTCATAATCCGGTCTATGAAATTGAGTTAGGCCAAAACTCATTTATTTATCATGAAACTTATTTTATTAGTTTAAAAAAAGAGGTATTAGATGTCTTTACGTGATGTGCTTTGGATTGGATTGCAGTGTATGAGATATTTGAGAGAATGGCATACTATGGAATATCATCAAACTTGATACTGTATCTGACAAGGAAGCTTCACCAAGGAACTGTGACCTCTTCAAACAATGTGACAAACTGGGTCGGCACCATTTGGATAACTCCTATCTTAGGTGCCTATGTTGCTGATGCTCATCTTGGTCGCTATTGGACTTTTATCCTCTCATCAGTTATCTACTTATTGGTACCACTTTCATCCCTTCACTTTTTATTTCTATGATTACTTTTTGATTATTCAACTTTGTAATTTAGTTTTTTATTCGTATCAGACAAACTAGAGACTAAAATTGTATAAGTCAAACTTGTATTATATATTAACAGTGAAATGATTGATTCATGTGTGTTTTGGAATGGCAGGGTATGGCTCTACTTACACTATCAGTGTCCCTCCCAAGCCTAAAGCCACCAGAGTGCCATGAGTTGGATGTGACAAAATGTGAAAAAGCCTCCACACTGCATCTAGCTGTGTTCTATGGTGCACTCTACACTCTAGCACTGGGAACAGGTGGAACCAAGCCCAACATTTCCACCATTGGTGCTGACCAATTTGATGACTTTGACCCCAAAGAGAAGAAGTACAAACTCTCCTTCTTCAATTGGTGGATGTTCAGCATCTTCATTGGAACCCTCTTTGCAAATTCTGTTCTAGTCTATATACAAGATAATGTGGGTTGGACTCTTGGGTATGGTCTTCCCACTCTTGGACTTGCACTTTCCATAATCATATTTTTGGCAGGCACACCCTTTTATAGACACAAATTACCCACTGGGAGTCCATTCACTAAGATGACTAAGGTGATAGTGGCTGCTATTCGGAAATGGAAAATTCCTATTCCTAGTCACACTAAAGATCTGTATGAGCTTGATTTGGAAGAGTATGCCAAGAAAGGGAGAGTCAGAATTGATCCCACTCCAACCTTGAGGTCTGAGTTCTACCTTAACTTCTCACCTACTTGATGTGTGATTCTTTATAATATGAAATATTGTTAATTTGTCATGTGGGTGAGTGTGTTTACACACAATATATGCTAAATATACATAACAAAACAATTTGTACGATAAAACTTTTTTATCTCTATGTCTCTTTATCTCATCTTATATTATATAGGTTAGGATGTTAAGCTTTATGCTGATATCTTGCTTATAATAATATCACATAAATATTGCCATATCTGCATATCTTGCAGCAAGTTAATTACGAATCATGTTTATAGAGAAGCATGTATTTAGGTGTAAATGGTATAATTTTTCTCAGTTATGCATAACTTACATATGCAGGTATGATGATATTAGTCTAAAATTAAGATTTTCCAAAACTGTTGGCATAGACAAGAAGAAAAATATGGTTTTTTGCCTAAAAAAGTTTACTGGTTACTCCAAAATCATTATGCCTGTAAAACAGAACAAGGAAAAATCAAGATCTCTTTATTAAATATTGTTATGTGATTATTGTTGTGGATGCTTATTGTATATTTTGGGTATCCTAATAAAGATTTTTTGGCTCTACCTCCATATATATATATATATATGTAGGTTCCTAAACAAGGCATGTGTCAAGACTGGTTCAAGTGCTAGTGGATGGAAGCTAAGCCCTGTTACTCATGTAGAGGAAACTAAACAAATGCTAAGAATGATCCCCATCTTGATTGCCACATTTATTCCTAGTGCAATGGTTGCACAAATAGGTACCCTCTTTGTGAAGCAAGGTATCACACTTGATAGAGGCATTGGTAACTTTGATATTCCCCCAGCAAGTTTAAGCACATTTGTGACTCTATCCATGCTTATTTGTGTGGTGCTCTATGACCGTTTCTTTGTCAAGATTATGCAAAGGCTGACCAAGAACCCCAGAGGAATAACCCTTCTCCAAAGGATTGGAATTGGCCTCATAATCCACATAGTGATTATGGTAATTGCATCTCTAACTGAAAGGTATAGGCTTAGAGTGGCCAAGGAACATGGGTTGGTAGAAAATGGAGGACAAGTTCCCTTGAGCATTTTCATCTTGCTTCCTCAGTACATTCTTATGGGAACTGCTGATGCATTTCTAGAGGTTGCCAAAATTGAGTTCTTCTATGACCAAGCCCCAGAAAGCATGAAGAGCCTTGGCACATCCTATTCAATGACTGCCTTAGGCATTGGAAATTTCCTGAGCACCTTTATTCTCTCAACAGTTTCACATGTCACCAAGAAACATGGTCATCAAGGATGGGTTTTGAACAACTTGAATGCTTCTCATCTTGACTACTACTATGCACTTCTAGCCATACTGAACTTAGTGAACCTCATATTCTTCATGATTGTGACAAAGTTCTATGTGTATAGAGCTGAAATTTCAGATTCCATCAAAGTGCTTGGGGAAGAACTGAAAGAAAAGACATCAAGCCAAGTGATTCCAAGAGATTGATTAGATGATTGGATATTGGATATTGGATATTGGAATGATAATATATTAGCCAAAATGTAAACTTATATAGGCTTGTATAATTTGTGATATCTTTTTGTGTTTGTAGGATCATCTTTTATGTTTTCATCACCATCATCCTTGATTTTGTAATGTGATTGATATCAACTTCTTAGAAAATTATGTAATGATCCAAACTTTTTTTATAAGCTTCATATCTCTCAAACACATTATTTTATCTACCTTACTAATATTACATTTTAAAAGCATTTCATTCAAGAAAAATTTAATTTTTTAAACTTATTACGTAATTTTTCAAATAAATTTTTTTCATGTTTTATATTAATTAGATTCTCTCTCCTATATAACTTTATTTTTTTAATATCTAAGAATATAATAAAAAAATATTAATACTTTGAATAGTAAAAGAACAATTAAAAAAACTTTATCTGATAACATCCGTTGACCAAATTATACAACGATGCTTAGTATTTATTTTAGGTACCAATTCCTTATCAATTAAGATACAAATCAAAACGCATGGTATCATGCATATATTATATTCAAAATGGTGTGAGAGAATATATTTATATTATTTTAATAAAATGTGATAATTATATTTTTTAATTATGTATTAAAAGATATAATTTCTGAGTATTTGTAGATATTAGACTCTTGAATAGATTTTCATATTCTAAGAAATTAATATCTATGTTTTTTTATTGTAATCATCATTTAGTATATATAAAAATTCTGTTTTCAATTTTTTTTCGATTATTTATAAAATATCAAGTCAACATAATTTATGGATTGACTTTTTACTCATTAAGACGAGATTCTATAAGATTATGATACGTCACGATCTTATTGAAAGTATTTTTATTTTTCTTTTTTCATTTATCATCTAATTTATTTGCAACATGGTCTTCATTTTCAACATATTTGACCATGTTATAAAATTAATAAAAATAGATCCTTTTTGTCAAAAGAAGGTTGGGCAAGTTTTTCCAATAAACCCCTGTGAAATTTTACTCAAACATTAAAGTGCTTTTATTACACTTTTTAACCCTTTTCCATTGAAGTTATGGATTTTAAGAAAAAACATTGAAGATTTAATTGTATTTTTTTCACTCCAAATATGGTATTGGTAATTGATGATGTGATTAATTTTCAATTATGTTAATTAGATCTTCAAATTTTATAAATTTCTAATTTTGGTAATTGGATTTTAAATTGTGTTAATCAGTTGCTGCAATTGTGCAATTTTAATTCTCAAAAAATAACAAGATTCAATTGATACAATTGAATAAAAAAAACTAAATTTATGAATTAAGACAATTAAAAATTAGAGATATTAAAATTGTATAATTACAATACTTAAAATACAAATAAATCTATTAATCCAATATTTTTTTTTCTTAAATAACAAGAGAAAAAAAAAGAAGTAAATATGCTAATGTAACCATGACCTCATATATTTCCCTAAATTACCACAATTACTAATTTTTTTTTCTTTTTCAATTTTTTTGAATTTATTTTCAAAAAAAATTATATTATTATTTTTAATTATTTAAATTATAATAACCCGAATTCTCACTGCTCATTTTTTTTTTCAATTTCTTTGAATTTATTAATTTTAATTAAATTATTTTGAAATTAAAGTTGTAAATACTAAATAAATAATAAATTATAATAAAATAAATACTGGTATGTTTTAATTAATTAATATATGTATAATAAGTAAAAATAGATAAATAAAAAAATACTTTATATTCATGTCATAATGTTTTATTAGATAAAGTGAATAAATCATGTTGTATGACAGATGCGTAAGATTATAAATTATTTAAACTGATATGTTATAGGAGTTACATCTCACTATTAATTATAGTTTTGACTTAACAAAGAAACTCATCTAATAATCGATATCGAATACCACTATAATAAATAATATTTTTAATGAATGTACTAGGAATATATTTAAATATATATTCATTAAAAAATAAGACTATTTATTATATTTATTTAACATTTACAACTTTAACTACAATAAAATTAATAACTTTTTAATATTTATCAGTTAAATAACTATAATTTGACTATTAATATATATTAATTAAAAAGATGTGTAAAAATAATATTATTTATTGATTAGATACTTAAAAAATTATAATTTAATATTTAAAGCTTTGAATACAATAAATTTATTAAGTTATTTATTTAATAACTATAATTTAAAAGTAAATTCGAAAAACAAAAATTGGAAAACTAAAAAAAAAAAAGTCAATGTGAAATGAGATTCCCAGGTCCCAAATTCATACTGAATAGTAATTGTGGTGATTTAGGGAGATGCATGGGGACCATTGTTACATTGCCAAAAATATTTTTTTTCTGGTTTTATTCAAGAAATAAATTCTTAAGCCAGCTTTGGAAATAAATGCAAATATGTTTTTTTAATGGAGTCATAATTGCTGTGGTCACAAAAAAAAAAAAAAAATCTCATAAATAAGATGTTATTGTTCATTGATTGATAATTAAGAATTTTGTACATATCGAACTTGCAAGTTCATAATATATATTACTGATGAAACAGAAAGTGCAGAAATAAGCATAGTTCTTCTCTTGCAAGTGAAAGAAACCTTTAAGAAGTGCTTGTTTGAGCCTTAGAACATCATAGTTTTGCTTGTACATAATTTCACAATTTTGACGTGAGTTTATAGACAAAGGTGGAATCTGAACACAAATCCAAACACATACTTTGGTCTTGAAAACTGAAGATTGTTTTGGCTATGGAAGAAGGAAGAAGGGTGAATGAGTATGCAGAAGATGGAACTGTCGATCTTAAAGGAAGACCTGTTCTCAAAGCTAACAGTGGTGGTTGGAAAGCTTGTTCCTTTCTTCTTGGTAAGTAACCTTCCTCTTCATCATTTCACAAATTTATTAGTGACAAGTTTCATCAGCAAAAAAATTCACACCAAAACTGCAAATACTGCACAGTGACACGATTCACAAAGCTCATCTTATGATATATATATATATACATATATATATATATATATATATATATAGGTGATTCTCTTCTATCTTCTCACTTCTTTTTGTCTAGAAATAATAATTTCCCCAACGTATATTTAAAATTGATTCCATAACAAAAAGTATGTGTGAAAACATTGTAACATAATGATCAAATGATCCATGAAACTTAAAAGCAATATCCACCTTTTTACACGTTGAGGGATTGAATCAGATTTTTTATTTTTTCAAAACTAAATTAGCAATGGTCCTAAGGATGAAAAAGTGTAGTTAAACCTTATATTTATGTTATATATACATATATGCATTCATTTATGCATAAATCAAACATTATCATATGTTTCTCATAAGGTTGTGAATATGTAAAAATGAATTGCAATGGCCATTGAATTGATTGGATTTGATTTGGTTGAATAAAGCAATGACATGTGTGATGCAGTATATGAGGTATTCGAAAGAATGACATTCTATGGGATATCATCAAACTTGGTTCTGTATCTGACAAGGAAGCTTCACCAAGGCACTGTCACTGCTTCTAACAATGTCAACAACTGGGTTGGCACTATCTATATAACTCCTATATTAGGTGCCTATGTTGCTGATGCTCACCTTGGTCGCTATTGGACTTTTGTCGTTGCTTCTGTTATCTATCTGCTGGTATGTCTTTTTATGTATTTTACTGTAGCTTAGCTACCTATCAATTGTTATGCTAAAGTGTTAAATCTTTTGACTTTGTTGAAAAATTAATGTGTATTGGCATTGACAGGGTATGTTCCTGCTTTCACTGGCAGTTTCCCTTCCTAGCCTAAGGCCTCCTGAGTGCCATGAAATGGATGTGACAAAATGCAAGAAGGCCACCACACTACAGTTAGCTGTGTTCTACGGTGCACTATACATCTTAGCAGTGGGAGGTGGTGGAACCAAGCCCAACATTTCCACCATTGGTGCTGACCAATTTGATGATTTTGACCCCAAAGAGAAGGCATATAAGCTCTCATTCTTCAACTGGTGGTTTTCCAGCATCTTCATTGGGACCCTTTTTTCATTCACAGTTCTAGTGTACATACAAGACAATGTGGGGTGGGCTCTTGGTTATGGTATTCCACTTATTGGGCTTGCTGTAGCACTCATTACATTCCTGGCAGGCACACCCCTCTATAGACACAGATTGGCCTCAGGGAGTTCCTTCACTAGAATTGCCAAGGTTATAGTGGCTGCTTTGAGGAAAAGGAACGTAAATATTCCTAATGACTCTGCAGAACTACATGAACTTGATGTGGAAGAGTATACAAATAAAGGGAAATTCAGGATTAATTCCACTCATACATTGAGGTACTAAGAGCCTGTCTGATTCTCTTCTAATATTTTTTGTTCTGAAAACTTATTCCACACTACTTGACATAATTTCTCATCCAAAATCTATTAAATTTTAAAAATAGTTCCTAAAAACAAGTGTTTTAAAAACCAAATAACAGAAATAGTTAGGAGATGTTTCTCATCCTGTTCTGTTCCCTTCAAACTTTGTTCAAGGGACAAACATTTAGAAAACTGGAATGTGCTTAAGGAACAAAATACTTTCAAATGTACTTAGGATCCACCAGTTTAGAAAACATAAAATTGTTTTTGAAAACTGTAAACGAACAAGGTGTAATTCTATCCTATTTTCTCATCAATTTGATGTGTGATCTTTTCACAATGAAATGTTATGTTCACAAGTACACACATGCAGGATCCTCAACAAGGCTTGTGTGAGAACTAGTTCAAGTACTAGTGAATGGATGCTGTGCACAGTTACTCAAGTAGAGGAAACTAAACAAATCCTAAGGATGATCCCCATCTGGGTTGCTACATTTATTCCTAGCACAATGCTTGCTCAGACAAATACCCTTTTTGTAAAGCAAGGAGTTACTCTTGATAAACACATTGGCAGATTCAACATTCCCCCTGCAAGTTTGATTGCATTCACATCTTTCACCATGCTTGTCTGTGTTGTACTCTATGACCGTGTCTTTGTTAAGATTATGAAGAGATTGACTAAGAACCCCAGAGGGATCACACTTCTTCAAAGAATGGGCATAGGAATCGTGATCCACATAGTGACTATGGTAGTTGCTTCTTTGATTGAAAGGTATAGACTTAAAGTGGCCAAGGAACATGGGGTAGTTCAAAATGGAAGACAAGTTCCTTTGAGCATATTTATTTTGGCTCCTCAATTCGTACTAATGGGATTAGGTGAAGCCTTTTTAGAGGTTTCAAAAATAGAGTTCTTCTATGACCAAGCCCCGGAAAGCATGAAGAGCCTTGGCACTTCATATTCCATTACTACTGTAGGCATTGGAAGTTTCATCAGCACTTTTCTTCTCTCCACAGTTTCACACATCACTCAGAAAAATGGCCACAAAGGATGGATTTTGAACAACCTGAATGCTTCTCATCTTGATTACTACTACGCATTTTTCGTTGCTCTGAACTGTCTGAATTTCATCTTCTTCACGATTGCTGCAAAATATTTTGTGTATAGAGCTGAAATTTCAGATTCCATAGAATTACTTGCACAAGAACTGAAGGAGAAGACAACCAATGTGTCAAACCAAGCGTCCCAAGTGCTTAGTTGATTCAAAATTGATATATGGACACCTTAATATTGTAAACACCTATTTAACACTTTCAGTTTCTCTTTGTCAATACTTTTTTTCTATCATATGTGACATTTATCACTTCTGTCTTTTCTATTTCATCTGTCACTAGGTGTAGGTGGGATATGGAGTGTCCACAAAATATTTCCCAAGTTAATTAGAGATTGGAAAGTGAAGAGAGGACATAGTAACAGCTCAAGTGTCAGAATAAAGAACTTAGGAATGGTTTGGTAATTGTAAGCTCATTAAGGTCTTTAGTGTGTGACCATTTTGCTCTCCCTCTCTTCATGATTGGAGAGATGTCACATTGCATATTTTGACAGAAAACAAAATTGGAGAAAGGAATATAGCTTAATGAATATGTTCATGATTTCTTTTTTATCTTCAACTACTCTATAAGTTTAGTCTTCTCCATCTACGAAAAACTATTAAATCAGTGGTGCAAGTTGCTTTAGGAATAAATCATAATAGGCACTAAAGAAAGCACTGATACTTATGTATATTTAAAAACATTGTATTTAAGTTTCAATTTCTAACATATTTTTATATACTAACATGTATATAAACAATTCATTTCATTATATTTTTCTCACACAATCCTTCCAAATTCTTTTTCCTCTTACATTTCTTGTCTCTCAAATTTTCCTCTCAACCAATTTGTTTGGTTTATTTATTCAATATGAATCTTTATTTAATTTTATAATTTTAATATTGTTATAATTGCATATTTTTAATTGATTTTTATCGTTTAAATAAAATTTAATTTACATTATTTTATTTTATTTTTATTTTGCATTATTAAAAAATATTTCATAAAATAATAGTACAAATAAATCTATTAATTTAATATATTTTTTCATTTTATAAATAAAACAATTATAACTGAATAAATAAATTATTGAAGAAATGTAAAAATATTTTTTTGTTGTTTAAACACATTTAAGATCCCCAAAAGAAAGATGCTAGATAGGAGAGTAAATTAATTCTAGCATATACTTCAAAAATATAAATATTTTTAGAAGCCTTGTAAATTTAACTTGTATTTATTTCTCAATATAAACTCAATCAATTTACAAAATATATCAAATTCCCTTTCCCATCAACCTCTGAAATAGTATATAGCTCATCCAGTTCATTTATAAATATGTTTGACGCATGTTAAAATTCGATAACAAACTTTTAAGATAGGGTGTCAAATCTAAAAACAAAAGAATACACAATTTTTTTCATCATGGTTTGTCAAAAGTTGTGTTTGCTTGACAATCTAAACCTTCAAAGTGACGTTGTGCAATTGTTTTCGTTTAACAGCATGCATAGCCGAGACGTACAAAATGACAACCACACAGAATAATGGGAAAAAAATGCACATAGACATAATCAAGAATAATATAGGTAGATTTTTGGCTGCTATTAGAATAAAGAGTAGCAAAATCCCAATAGAGCAAATGGAAAGAAGTATTTCATAGAAGAACTGAAAAACACAAAGTGGAATTAATTGGAAACACTCCCAAGAAAACTCCTTGGAAGACAAATATGTCTCTTGCATGTTAAAAGAAATAAGGAAATGACTTGGTGCCAGGATTGTAATTCTAGCTGAAAATGATGAAGTATGGACATGTATTAGTCCATGCATGGATTAACAGACTTCATACAAACAACTTGAGGGAGGATGGTTGTTGAACATGTTCTTATGAAAAGTTAAACCAAATGAATAATTCAATCAAGGATAAAAGTTCTGGTTATCCAGTGGATATGATCCCTCATCATTCACTGACAACATGCGTAACCATGAATTGTTTTTCAAAATTAATACCAGTATACAGATATTATTAACAAATTACATGAAAATGTGTCAAATGACAAGCAGGTACACAGTTTAAACTCTCCCAAATGGTTTCCCAGGTATGGTCTAGCCATAATTGCTACAGCATAAAAGTAAATAGAAGTAGCGATAAAGCTACAGTAACCTGAGCCACCAATCTTTCCAAAATGACTGGCACTGTCTTATTCAGATTCTTGCTATCCATGAGTACAGGCATAACCCTACATATATAATAATATAATTCTTATGTAAAGAGTGATCAGAAATGAAATATCATATAATCAAATATCTTCGCATTGCAAAGCATAGTTAATGTTGACATTTGACATAAATTTTCTTTCATATTTATAATAAGATGGAATCAATCTAGAGCAATGTCAATGCGAAATATGTTTGTCAACATTTATAAAATAAAGATGAGAACCTAACATTATTTTCAGGCTAACCTTACAAGTCAACAAGCATCTCAATCTCACATGTAAAAAACTAACTATACAACATAAATAGTATTAAAAAAAAACATAAAAATGAAACTATCCCGAACTCCACCACGGAAAAAGAAATTATAATGGGATTAGACTGGTCTCTGACAAAAATGTGTGAAGTGGGAAAAAGTAAAGGTGTGTACACTCTTGAAATGAACTGGGCTAAGTTTACAAGTCACTTAATACAAATAAGGGTAGATAAACCTTTATCTTCGAACTTTATATATTTTCTTAACTTTACATATGTCATCCTAATATATTCTAATAACTTGGAATATTAGAATGCATATTGCTAACAGAGCCTACCACACAAATATAATTTATTTAGCAATATACTTCTATGAGAATTGAATGTTGCAAAAATCAAAGCTAAGAAAAACAAAATCCAATTCTGCCATACATGAATTTCAAGAGGGCAATGGTGTGTCTCACTCGTGAACTTGGGCGAATGAAACTGTTCCTTCGAGAAATAAAATTTTGTGAGATCCATCAGATGAAGATGTATTATGATAATCTTGCAGCACTCCACATTTCTTCTAACCCTATGTTCCATGAGAGGACTAAACACATAGAACTTGACTATCATTTTATTCATAAGAAGTTGTTGTCTAAAGAAATTTGTACTGAGTTTGTTGGATCTAATGTAAATGTGTTAACAAAATCTTTAAGGAGACTTTGGATTCAATTTATGTGTTCCAAACTTTGCACATAGAATTTGTATGCTCTAGCTTAAGGGAGAGTGTTAGAATATCTTAGTAGATCTTAACTTATTAAGATAGTTTAACTTGTTTCCTGTAAAAAACAGTTGTTTTACTTACTAGCTCTGCCACCTACTTATAGCCTTTTTCTGCTACAGTCTAAACTCTTTGTAATAATTCTAATGTAACTTTCTCTTATACGAGGGTTCAGCTAAGAGATAATCAGTCTCTTAAGCTCTTTTATGATTTTTTCTGTCTCAAGTAATGTATGCAAGTTACTTAGTTATTAGTGGAAAACAATTATGAATAAGCCTACTAGAGACAGTTCTATATTCTCTACAACTTTCAATGTCAACATCAAGATGTCAACTATTTTTAACATCTTTTTTATTGATTTGAGGACTTTATAAAATGAGATGACATTTTAAAAATCCCTCTACTATCAGGCTAGAAACTTTACCCAAAATTTTCATTTCAACTTCTAAAGTCCACAAGATTTATCAAAATTTTCCATAAGCTACTTACATTAAAATCATCTAAAATCCCAATGATGCCCATAACCACAGAAAGAGAGAAAAAAAATCCATAAGCCTGCTTACTCTAAAATGAACCGAAGTATACCACAGATTTATCTCAGAATTTAGAATAGGTTATTTATTAGATAACTTGTTGAGATAGGTTAACCTACCTTCACTAAAAGCTGTTTTTCATATTAGCTGTTGGCACCTAGGTGTAGTCTTTAGTCTCTACACTCTTTGTAATCATGTGTAATTTCTCCTACAATAAATGGATCAGCTAAGAGATAATCAATCTCTTAAGCTCCTTTATCATATTTTTCAATCTTATATGGAGGGGAGTGCAATTTACTCAGAATAAAAAAAAAAAAATTAGGGCACAAATTTCTACTTCTTGAGAAAAAAAATTGCTTTAATCAAATTATTTTAACCAAGATCATCTGCATTTATTAGCCAGACACTCAAACTTTCTCTAAGCTAGTTTAACAAGCAACATCCTTCAATAGGTTTCAACAATACCTAGATATTCAGCATTTATCACTTTGTAGTAATAACATACTACTAAAGTTCAGCTCTCGGACACCTGATTATGCATTTAAGTTCATACTATCTCAGAATAGTTATGTGATGAGTCTTTAGGCAGTTGTTTAGGATGTTATGTATCTGAATTATTTGTTAGTGTAGTATTTGTCTTTTTAGGCAGTTATGGATAATGTGGCAGTTATTGTGTGGTGTTTCTATATATATACACATCGCATAACAGTTTCTGCACTCAGAAGGTAATTGGTAGGAAGTGTATTTGAAAGAGAAAAAGCCTGTGTTGGGGCTTAGGCCAGTGTATTGTTTATTGAGAGAGGTTATTCTGTGAGGGACTTTGTCCTGTGTTCTTCCTTTGTTGTCTGATCTCTGTTCTAATGTTTTTTTTTTCAGGTTTAATTCAGAAAACATATAAAGAAAACTATCTAGTTTGTATATGCAATTCTCTTGTGTCTAATGATGCCTCTTTCGTGCCTCTTTAAACATCTAGTCGATCACCATATCAATTTTAGAGTAAATATATTTCTTCTTCCATTTACCCTTACGTTTATCTATCATTTTCAAGCCTGACCAAACAAAATATAGAAAAGCACGACAAATAAATGTTTCTTTAAATGATTAAAAGGGTTAAATAGGGGTAACTAAGTTGAGAAATAACCTTAGTAATAGCCTAACCAGTGGCCTGCAGCAGCTCCCTTTCAGCATTCTCTCTAATCCTTCTCTCAAGCTCAGGCCTGAAATGCCTGATAAGACCCTGCACTGGCCATGCAGCAGCATCACCCAAGGCACAAATTGTATGACCTTCAATTTGTTTAGTCAACTCCTGAAGCATATCAATTTCTTCTAGCTTGGCATTCCCAACTTTCATTCTTTCCATGATCGTCCAAAGCCAACCGGTTCCCTCCCTGCATGGTGTGCACTGCCCACAGCTTTCATGCTTGTAGAAGTAGGAAAGCCTTGCAATAGCATCCACAACATCAGTAGATTTATCCATCACAATTACAGCTGCAGTCCCCAATCCTGACTGGACAGCCTTTAATGCATCATAATCCATCAAGACATCATCACATATATTCTTTGGAATCAGAGGAACAGACGATCCTCCTGGAATCACTGCAAGTAAATTATCCCATCCTCCTCTAACACCTCCACAGTGCCTCTCTATCAACTCCTTCAGTGGAATACTCATCTCCTCTTCAACAGTGCAAGGCTTGTTCACATGCCCTGACACACAATACAGCTTTGTCCCAGCATTGTTCTTCCTACCAAAACTAGCAAACCATTCAGGCCCACGCCTTAGAATGGTTGGAGAAACAGCCACGGTCTCCACATTTGTAACAGTGGTAGGACAACCATACAACCCAGCATTGGCTGGGAAAGGTGGCTTCAATCTTGGTTTACCTTGTTTCCCTTCAAGGCTCTCCAACAGGGCTGTTTCCTCACCACAAATATAAGCTCCAGCACCAAAGTGGATATGAACATCAAAATCATAGCCTGAGCCACAAGCATTCTTACCCAATAAACCAGCTGCATAAGCCTCTTGCCTAGCCTTTTCAAGATTCTTACGTTCATTCACATATTCACCCCTGATGTAGATGTAAGCAGCACTAGCCCTCATTCCCACTCCAGCAATCAAGCAACCTTCTAGCAGTTTATGTGGGTCATGCCGCATGATTTCCCTATCTTTACAAGTTCCGGGTTCACTTTCATCAGCATTAACGACAAGATAAGAAGGGCGGCCATCAGATACTTTGGGCATGAATGACCATTTAAGGCCTGAAGGGAAACCAGCACCACCACGCCCACGGAGGCCAGATTTCTTCATTTCATTCACAATCCAATCAGTACCCTTGACTACCAGATCTTTCGTTCTATACCAATCACCGCGTTTCATGGCACCTTTCAGAAAAGGGTCGTGTAGCCCATATAAGTTAGTAAATATCCTGTCTTCATCCTTAAGGCCACCAAAATGGGTTTTTTCTGGCGGTGGAGGTGGTGGCGGCGGCTGTGGGGAACTAGCAGTGGAAGCACCCTGAGTGCTTAATGGTCTGAAACCAAGACCCAATTTCTCACTACGATGTTGAACCAAGGCAGTCCTTAGAGAAAGAATACCCCTCATGGTTGCCTTACCTGACATTAATTCCAAGTTTTATAACAAAAAGATTTTGGATTAATCAAATTGTCCACAACTATACATCATAAAAAAAATGCCTATTCACTACGGAACAAGCCAATAAATGAAAGCATATGAATTAAAACTCAAGAGCATGATTTCAAATTACCAATTAAAATTAGACATAATCAAACCCTATTCCGCGCAATCAAATCAAATATAAACCAGAACAAACTTAGATGCAGTTTTGGAAGTATTTCTGGTGTTGTTTTTCGATCAAAATTGGTGTTTATCTCGACAATCTATGTTCACCTTTAACGCAAACCTTAATTACTAAAATTATCAAGATAAAACTCTAATTCTGATTGAAGAACAGTGCCAAAAAACACCTAAGGAACTGTATCTAAATTTTTTCCTATAAACAAAACACATCTGAAAAAAAAAAAAAAAAACAACCCACGAAGAAAACTTCAATTTTTCTCTCGACATAAAATTCGCACAACAATTTCACAAAAAAAAACACGGATTTTCTGGGGAAATTGTGGAAACCGTAGAAAGAAAAATACACGTGATGGGTCTCAAGCATCTGCAAAATCTGGGAATAAAAAAACAAGGGTCAGATTGCAATGCACGCGAATCGTAACCGCGAGTGTGTTTTGGAGGTAAAATCTGATGCAAAGAAAACTAGGGCACAGATTTGAAAAGCTACCACATTGTTGGATTTTCGAAGAAGAGGAATGAGAAACACGAGAGAAAACGTACCAATGGCTATGCAAGTGATTGATCACTGGGATCTGACGAGTGTCGAAATTGGAACACTTTCTTAAGCTGATTTGTGCTGTGTTTGGGTTTGATTTCTCTGAGGTGTTTGTTCTGTTTTTTTTTAGTGTTTTTTTTTATTTTTCTTTTTTCGTGTGTTGGGTTAGATTTTGGGCTTTTGTTTAGCCACGTTGCGTTTTTGGAAAAGGGATTTATTCAATGGTCCAAAGAAACTTGAAAGAGGCATCAGTTTTATGACGAAAGTGAAATTCTACCAAACTCTTTGATTTCAAAATAAACTTTGTAAAATATTATTTTTAATATTTGTAAAATAAGTAATATATTAAAATAATAATTATAAAAAAAAATATTTTTCTAATTTGATTACCTCAAATTTTAATATGTTCTGTGTTTTTCTTACAATATTATATAATGGAGAAATAAAAAAATATATATAAAAAGAACTATCCCTCTCTAGTTATCTTTTTTTATTTTAATCAATTTTTTTAATTTGTCTCTTAATCTTATTTTCTTTGATTTCGTGTCCCTCTATAATAATTGCTTGTGACTTTCGAATTCATGGAAATAAAACTTATTTTTTTCTCTTTTCTTATCTTCTATACTCTTCATTGAAAGCAACATACCTAAAATTTGAAATGAAGTTGTTCTTGGATATTGAGAAGTAGATTTTAGTATTATGATTGTTTCTTCCAAAATTTTAAGGAATATATAAGCTAACAAGCTATTACCACCTTCATTCATTATTTTTATAAATGAATTCAAAAAATATCTTTAAATTTTATAAATACTTAATTACACATAAAAATTAATTTTAATATCAATTTTGTTTCATTTTTTAAAATTATTTAATGTTGTTTTAAAAAAAATACAATATAATTGAAATGATGATATTTATTAACATTTAAATATATCTTACACTTTATTTATTTATTTATATATATATATATATAATTTCTTTAAATAACTTATAATTTTATTTTTGATAGAAAGAACAATGAACCAAATTGACATTAAAACTAATATCACATAATTGGTAAAAAAATAATTAAAGAAACTATTTAATAAAAAATTATTTAAATTAAACATAAAAATAATATATTTCTTCAATCTAAACCCATTTATTCCTTAATACTACTTTTCCTTTCTTTTATTCTTTACAAAATTATAACTTTTTTATTTAACATTCTAAATTTTTTTAACGTAACAACTAAAAATATAAATTTAAAATTTAATTGGGATTGAATCAATTTAATAAAATAAAATATTAATAAAAAATAAAATAATATACATAAATTTATAAAATTAAATTTTACTATCATAAATCATAACTTCTAAAAAAATTAAATTATTTAAACTAACAAATAAAATCTACAATTAACAAATACAAAATTATTAAAAAAAATACATGTTTTAGTTAACTTATTCAACCCTAATTAACAAATAAAAAATTATTAAAAAAACAAATTAAAACAAAATATATGTTTTTTTATTAACTTATTCAACCCTATCTCCAACATATGGAGAGATTTTCACTATCAATGAACAACAATTATATAAAGAATAAATTTTACTTTTAACCTAAAATTTTAAGAATAGACATATTTAAGATTCTAAATTATCTTGAAGTAAAGTTTGGTGGTAATGTCGGATCACAGAAAATGTTAAACTACAAACCAATCAATCTCTATAAATTGTACAAAAATGTATGAATTGCAAATCTTTGTCAGCACTTCAACAGTAACTTAATTACAAGAAGAAGAAAAACTATGATATTTAACATACTGAAGTTTGATAGAAGGTGAATTGAGGAATGTACACCTTATAACATTTTTCTACACAGACAAGATCCCAGTCAGCCAAAAAAACCAGCCATCCAAAACCAGAGATTTCGGGAACTGCTGGCTTCCAAATCTATCAACTCCAATCTAACAAAAGAATGTGAAGAAATGTAAAACAATCAGTGGCCATCCACATTTGTTTGTGTCCATGGTCTTCAAGAAGTCCTGTAAAAAATATTGGTATAGATCATTGTGATTCACTTTTTTCAGGAACTTCCATTTGAGGAGGTAAGAGGTTTAAGAAGCTTCCTCTGACAGGTTGATTGGCAGTCATAGCTGATTCATCATCTGGATCACACAATAAAACTAATTTAATTAAAGAATGTGTCAACCCAAACCAAAAGATATAGTGACAAGAAAAATGCAGAGATATATTGGAAAGGGGGATATAAAACTATAAAACCATGATATTTAGATAACATTGAAGTCTAAGGCATACACTTATTATAAGTGAGGTTATAAGTGAGGTGAAAATCTCACTTTATAAGCTAGTTTTGTTTGTAAGGCAGTTTTGTAAGGTTGAATTAGGTTCGTATCTACTTTATAATACAACATCAGAACCTATTCTAATAAGGTTTGTTAGATCTATTATTCCACACTCTCAAGATGTCCAGTTCTTGTAGGGTTGAAGGGTTGAGTTAAAAGTCTAAGCCATGGAAATACCATATGAATTAGGAAACAATTTGATAGGGCCATAGATCCTGGGTATTTTAGGGGTGTTAGCTCGTTGAAGTGCTTAAAGTACCCCAGTTCTCCCCCTTGGCAGCTAGCTTTTAAAGGAGAGTGCTAATGAATTGGAACCAAAGGTAATTTAGTCTTATCTTGAAATTCTTAGAAATTCAAGTGGTAATTTTTCGTCTCACTTATCTTGAGTCTAACTCAAGTGGCATGCTCTCCAGCTAGATAATAACATGAGGATTGAGTCTAAGGTGATTGAATGCTCATCACAAATAGATTGTAGCAATAGGGATGCAGGCTACAGCCAACATCCTAATTACAAACTTTAGTATTGCGGAAGAGAGGGAGCTAGGATTGACCATTGCCGAAACAATCCTAGACTCTGGTATCATATTAGAGTTTTAGGAATAAGAGAAAAACAAAGAGAAGATTAACAGTAAGTGGAAAGAATTATTATTTCGCCAAACATAGAAAGAAGATCCAAGAAAAGCATATCATTACAATAAAAAAACAGTTAACACAAAAGATAACTAACAAACATTCAATTGAATAACTGAATGTTTACATTTATATCTCTAATAACCAAAAATAATTTTTGAAACAAATATAGGGATAAAAAAACATATTTAGCAAAAAAAGAAACTACAAAGGGCCATACTGAGTTTTTCTATCCATATATCTAAGAACCGGCAGAATTGGGATTTGGGAGAAAAAAGGAAAGAAGTGAAAGTTTTGTTAGAAATCATATGGTTGATGCTTACCTTACCCTATTTTTCTTGATCTTAATCTATTTCTTTTCAAGACAACAAAATATAATCTAGTAATATGTCAGACGGAACTACCCTGTGATACAAAGTAGAAGGAAGTATATGCAGTTCTAGAATGGAATCATTCAGTATCACTACACCTTTAGTGAAGTGAACCATTGCATCTAAACATATCATCTATATTTTCATTGGATATATAGAAAGACAAATATCTCAAAAAAGAATAGGGAACAATAACATATTCTTACCAAATAGGGCCTTAATAGATGGTCTTTTAGGTTTTGTGCTCTTCTTCTTCAATTCAGCTGATAATGTACACAAAAAAAATACTTGTGAAGAGAAGTGCAGTGATGAATCAAAAAGTGATGGTTATAAAGTGAAAAAAAGAAAGAAATGCTCTTTTCACAGTTGCCCAGGTTCACATCTCGGCAAAATTAAGGTATAAAATCAAAATTTACTCAATACATCAGCATCCAAAATTATTTATTAATATTTGTTTCTCATATAGGCAACTGTATATAACACAGGAAGAAGACAACCTTTAGAAATAAATCTGCATCATTTTTTTGTTAAGACATTTAGTTAAAACAAAGGGCCTATAAAGAGGTTCAAATATGCGGTGATCTAGTTACGGAAACAGTGAAATTGGAAGCAACTTGAAAGATTTTAATAGCACGACAATAAATCAAAGCGTTAATCCAATCTCAATTAAACAACTTTGGAATCAAATTAAATTAACAAGAGAATAAAATAATCTATTAGATTAAACGGTCAAATGAATATTTAAGTACACAATAAACAAAATATTAACAGGAATGTTTTTGTTCTGGAAAGAAAAATGATGAAAATGAAATGAAAACTACATCATAGAACAATTATAATATATATATATATATATATATATATATATAGAGAGAGAGAGAGAGAGAGAGATGTAAATACCAATTCCTGGTATTTCATGATCATTCACGATTTCAAAATTCTTGTATGTGTAGCCAACGAAGTTAACATCTTTAGACGGCAGCATCTGCAGTAAATGACACAAGTAAGTAAGAACCCCAGGCTTCAACAATGTTCCTTGTAATGCCGATGGTCCATATTTTCAAATCAGGAGGAAATTGTGCTTGGGGTTACATTCCAGAGTCATCCGAAGTAAATTTCATTGGCAAACAAGAAGTTTTTAACTGCTACGAACATAAAAGCAGATTCCAAAGATAATGAATCAACCTACTGGAAATTACTCAAACCAATTTGGAGCACCTTATTTTCTCAATTACATACAAGTTAAATGGCCAAGATTTTAAGTGTTTCATCACATGAGAAACCAATGAAAAATTTATAGTAGATAGATTAATGGGCAGGTAGATACATAAAATGAAAAATATGGAGAGGAACTCATGTTGGCAGCTTTACTTGCGATGAATAACCCAAAATAATCTGATTATGTATAATTTAAACTTCAAAGGAGGGAGAAATGGCCTTAGATTGATGTAGGGGAACCCAACACTCCTGATAAACCTAGCCTCTAATATGTACATGGTGATTGAAGGTCTATTTATGACCCAACATCCAGAAACCTAATAAGCTATTTCTATTCTAAGTTGGAATAAGATATCCAAAACAGAATAAGCTACATCAACGACATTAACAAATGGTACAATTACAGCAGCAGTTGTAGACCAACCTTTCTCCAGGGCCCTGCCTTTGAGGAAGGTACAGTTTGCTTGTCTACCTACACATCATTAATAAAACAAAAAGAGCATGACACTGGTCGCAACAAAAAAACAATTAACTCTAGTATATCCATGAACATAAATATTTATAATATACCTCTTCAAACTTCTCAAAGTTTTGAGTATCTAGTTCATCATTGACCTCGGGTATGAAAGCAGCTTTCATTTTGTACAGTTTGTCCCACTCAATACCTTTGAACCATGGATGGGCCTGGATGCAATATGATCAACCACTTATTCGTTAATGTACAACTATCCCAAATTAAATTGTAAAATTTAGCAAAGAACACACCACAACACCTTTATTTCATCGGCTCCTTTGGTTCCAAGCCTTTGCTCCACATTACATAGGAGTCTACAAATAAGATCCTTTGCCTCTGCCGAAAGTTTAGCTTCTTCTGGAAATTTCAAATTAGTTTTCCAATTTACTATCTGCATGTTGAAGGTGAAGTACAACACAATTAGTGGCAAAGACAAAAAATATTATAATAAAAGGAAGCAATTAACTGGACTCATTATTGTAGAAAGTGATTATCAGTATCTAATTCACCCCCAAAACCAATTCAAGAGTTGAGGTTTACATCTCACTTACTATAGTTCAGTCTCATTTTTAGTCAATGTGAGATTTTCCCAACACCCTCCCCTCATGTCAAGAAGACTTTCTCAACTTAAACGTGACCCGTTAATAGGTGACCTAATCTAGGTCCAACAACCTTGCTAACAATCAAGGTTCTACATAACAGCCCGTTAACAACTTTGTTAACAATCAGGACTCCTCAAATCATGTAGAAGAGGATTATAATCTATTAACAGGTGGCCCAATCTAGGCCCAACAACTTGCTCTCAAGGGTTCAATATATTAACAAGTAACCCAACAATCTTATTAACCAAGCTTTAATACCATGTAGAAAGTAATTATCGATGTTTTTAATTTTACTGATGAAGTGTCATCTTATTAGTATTAAAAAAAAATAGTAACTAATTAAATGCCATCTTGTTACTATTAGAAAAAGAAAAAAAATGGTACATTTATTCCAATTGTCACTTCAATGGAAGTATAACAAACAATTTCTAATCCATACAAAACACCTGCATACTTGGTCACGACATGATCACTTTTTTCTCCATAAAAGTAGAGAGTTTTAATCTTGTTAAAAAGATGCAGAGTGACTAAGCTAACTGATCCGTCTTGATGGCTTTTTCTAACAGCATTGTTCAGATGTAAGGACTGACAAACACAGTAAAGACCACCATAAAGGTTGGGGTTTGATGAGGTGTTTAAGGTCGTATACTTTGTCTCCAAAGAAAAATTTAACCAGCTCCAGAAATTAGGATAAGGTGGGAGGCAAAAGATGGTGCATAGGCAAAAAAAACGTCGACTCAAAGCCTTCACCATGTACCGAAATTGTAAGAACTATGAAAAGAAATCCATTGGATGTTGTTGTTGCAAACCAGTCCAGAGAACATCATGAGTTCAACAAAACGCAAAAAGCTGACTCCAAACATGTGATTCACCTCAAAGTCGATGCCTTGACGACAGAAGAGCGTGATGGAGTCAGGTGCATGAGGATCACGTGTCACATCAAACTCGCAAAAGTTGAATTCCCAGATGAAGTGGTTGGGGGTTCCGAAGTTTGGAAGGTTCCCATGGTGGTCTGAAAGGGTGAGGCCAACTTGAACGAGGTGCATGCTGTCCACGTTAGCTTTCATGAAGACGTAGTTATTCTCCGGTTGGCGGTAACCAGGATGGGACTGAAAGACGATGCCGGGGAACTCGGTGTCCATGGAGATGACAAGGTAGAAGGTAGCGACGGAAAGGATTAGGTCGGTCGAACTTTGCATCAAGGTTGAAAAAAGCCCACACTAGTCACTTCATGACAGAACCTTGAGCGGGCCATTGGTTTCTCTGTATTTCTTCTTCACTTTCAATCTCTATTCCGATGAAGAAGATGACGAGAAGGATCGATGAAACACTTCATTTTTTGCCTCCCATGCACCTAACTCCATCGCACTCCTCCGTCGTCAAGACATCGATTTTGAGATGAATCGCATGTTTGGAGTCAGCATTCTACTTTTTATTGAATTCATGATGTTCTCCGGAATGGTGTGCAACAATAACATACAATGGATTTCTTTTCACAGTTCTTACGATTTTGGGTACATGGTGAAAGCTTTGAGTCGACGGTTTTTGCCTATGCACCCTTTTTTGCCTCCCACCTTGTCCTAGTTTCTGGAACTGGTTAAATTTTTCTTTGGAGACAAAGTATACGACGTTAAACATCTCATCAAGTTCTGGCCCAACCTTTAAAGTGGTCTTGACTGTATTTGTCAGTCCCTACATCTGAACAATGCTGTTAGAAAAAGCCATCAAGTAGGATCAAATAGATAGCTTAGTCACTCTGCATCTTTTTAAGAAGATTAAAACTCTCTACTGTTGTGGAGAGTGATATAATGGCGTGACTAAGTACGCAGGTGTCTTGTATGACTTAGAGATGGTTTGATATACTTCCATTGCAGTGACAATTGGAATAAATGTACTATATTTTTTTTCTTCTAATATTATAAGGCGACGCTTCATCAATAAAATTAAAATTAAAAACACCAATAATCACTTTCTACATGGTATCAGAGCCTAGTTAACAAGATTGTTGGGTTTAAATTGGGTCACACGTTCGAGTTGAGAAAGTTTCCTCAACGTGAGGGGAGGGTGTTGGGAAAATCGCACATTGATTAAAAATGAGACCGAACTATAGTATATATGTGAGGTGTAAACCTCACCTTCTGAACCGGTTTTGGGGGTGAGTTAGACATCGATAATCACTTTCTACAATTATAAATAGTGGATAACTATGAAACGTCATCTATTACTATAAGTAATAAAATGCCATGATTAGCAATACAAGCATGATACAAATTATTTACATGCAACAAGTAACTATAAGAAGTGTGGGGAAAGTAAATAATATCATAAGGAAGAAACAATTGTCTAAACCCATAAATCATATCATTTTTTTTTTCAGAAACTTGTACTTCATTAATCAATTCTCTATATCTGCAACCTCCTGACAAAGTCAATATTTCTAAGCCATTCTGAACTTTACTCCCTCTATTGAATTATGTTTATCTAAAAAAGATGCAATCACATTTTCCCACTTAACCCAGAGTTGCATTCTTACCTACGGTAATGTTTTTCAAGACTCTTGACATTTTTTGTAACATTGTATGGTTTAAACACAATGGCGTTTACAAAGCACAGGCACATACATCTATTCTATTGAAAAGTATAATATTTGACACTATTGCCATAAGAAAAAAATTAAACCTGCTTTCCAGGTTGGGCACACATCCATGAATATCAATTAGAAACACTAAAGCTCAATGTTTATGGGAATTCTAGGACCTCAAAACAAGGGTAAGGATGATAGTGTCTAATATATCCACGAAAATATCAATGGCAAGGTCGTCAAGAAACATCACTAATTTCTACTAGCATGTACTTCTAAAGTCCAATATAGTAAGATGGCCTCTTTCTAAGGACAAGACTCTTGCAGAATTCAAAGGACTCAAGTCCTACATGGCGTAATTCATTTCAAACAAATGCATGATGAATTGGAAGGGAATCCATTAACAGGGGGTCCATATGTTACCTTTCTACAAGTCAACATTGGTTCATCTGAATAAAAGGGTGGATACCCCACAAGCATTTCATACATTATAGCTCCTAGAGACCACCTAGAAGAATTAACATAACATCAGAATGAACTGAAACAATAATATGTTCGCAAAAAAAGGGGGGCAGCCTTGGGGAGGCTTTTTGAATGGAAAAGTAGAAAACATATTATCTAATACCAATCACATTCCACGCCATATCCTTTCTTCAGCAGAACTTCTGGAGCAATATAATCAGGTGTTCCAACTGTAGAATAGGCCTGCATTATTGTAAACAAAAAAAAGCTTAAAACTGAGGCAAAAACTACTGTTCACCAAATTTATTTGTTAAATTATAGCATTTAAGGTAGGGAAGGAAGACAAAGACTCCAAATAACAAAAAAGTAGATTGATATATAGTGTGAATGATATTTTCTGAAAGACAGGGCAGTAACACCTATTTATACTAGGACTTAGATTTAAGAGCTAGACTTCTAATCCTAATAAAATAACAAATTATCCAAACAATCTACATTCTCTCCCTCAAAGATGTATAAAGATACTTTATAGATATTCTAATGGCCCCATCAAGCCAAATAAGCTTTAAGCATATTACAATGAACACTTTAAACAAAAATATAGGAACTTGGCATGAGCCCTATTGGATATTTGTGCCTATTTTTCAAATTTTTGGATTTTGGTCCCTATCATTAGCATTCAGTCCCTAATTTCTGTGAAAGAATGCCCTATAGTTTCATATTATTAAGGTATTGGGACCAAAATTCAAATTCAACATAATCCTGAATTTCTTGATCTTGTAGCCATGTCCAAATGTAAATTTTTCTTCGCACCAAAAACATAGCCCTTTTCTTCTCCTTTCCAGATACTTTGCATCTTCAAATTTTCCAGGTTGACCTGTCCTCTGTTCTTAGTTACCCTTTTTCAGTATTGCTCCTTCATCTTTTCTATTTCCAAATATATTTCAGTTAGACCTCATTGTTTCCTTGCGCAGCAGCTCCTTCAACTGGTCGAACACCTCTCGCATGGTTATATCCATGTTCCTGCACCATTTGTCATCTTGCATAGCACATCCCTGTAATTCATGCTAGCTTTTTCTCCATACTATCCACTCTTGAATAAATTTTGGACTTCACCATAAATCCGCTCTGATACCAGTTGATAGAATTAACAGGTAATTGAGAAAAGATTTAGGGTTTCCAACAAGATTACAAAAATCATACAAATTTTCATTGTAGGATCCTTTCTCAAGATTAGCATGACCCAAAAGGAAATGATGTACAATTCAAGGCAATTCAAGAATGCCCATTGACCATACACTACAACCACACCCTCCCTTCTTTTGACCAACCTCCTATTTATTCTACTAATTACAGACAGTTAATTACAAGCATATTCTAGCTACTCAGTTATAACTACTCTAACTGCTCTGAGTTCGTTACAACTGCATTTGTATCCCATTATTATTCCTATTCTTCTGTCTTTTCTAGCACAATTTCCAAATGAGGGTTGTGTATCACTTTCATATTCCCCAAAAAAATGCCTATAAAAATAAATACATCAACATAGCAAATGACGAAAAAAGTGTATATACACTTTGGTCCCTGAGATATTATTTATGTTCTTTGGTCCCCAAAAGTTTCCAGTTATACAAATAGATGAACTTGTTAAGAAGTTAACAATTTTGATAAGGTGAACTTGTTAACAAGTTCAGGGATCAATTAGCATAAACAAAATATTTCAAGGACCATCGGAACACAAGGAATATCTTTACTCCAAAAAAAATTTAAAACAGGGATCAAATCTAAATCAGATGAAAGTATAAATAATTAACAACTAATTTTTATTTTATCCTAAAAATGGTGCCACCTTGAAAATAAACAAGGAAATAAAATAATCATAAATGTTTATGGACACTAATATTGAGAATGTTACAAGCATTCGTCGATTTTTCTGCCAATGCTGCAGTTGTTCCTGTTGTGTTCTTTTAGGAGCTACAGGACGTCCATCACTTTGGAGGGCTCCACTTCTGTTAATTCCAACAGAGAAGTCCTTTTCTTGAAGATTACTGCAGTCTAGTGGTTTACATAATCCAAAATCTGATAATTTCATGTGACCATTTCTATCTAGCAGCAAGTTGTCAGGCTTGATATCTCTGGAATGCATTTAAAAATCATTATTTAAAATATTTATAGACTCAGAAGAAGACCACTGTAAGTATCGTTGATCCATATCATAAAAGAATACCAAAATTTTCCATCATTTGATGTTATTGTTTACAAGTTTAAGTTTACCTATGAATATAATTGTGTTTATGAATTGACTCTATAGCTAGGACAGTCTCCCCAACATAGAATCTGGCTTCATCTTCTGTCAATATATCCTTCCGCATCAACAATGTCATCATATCTCCACCAGGTAGATACTCCATTATGAGATATAAATATTCCTCATCTTGAAAGGAACAATACAGTTTTACAATGCAATTGCTGTCAACTTCAGCAAGTAGGTTTCTCTCAGCTTTGACATGTTCAACCTGAAAAGTTGTATGCAATAATTGATCATTTCAATACCTGGCCTCTAAGAAAAAATTTTTTATTCTAACAATGTGATCATTTCAATACCTGGCCTCTACGAAGCATCTCTGATTTCTTAAGCTTCTTCATAGCATATACATGACCAGTGGCCTTCTCCCGGCAGACTCTAACCTATAAAAAGATGGAATTGCAAAATTGAAACAAATCATTATATACATATCTTTATGAAAAAGCAGAGTTTCAAATAAAAGAAAAAAAAAAAACTCATTACTTCCAAAAGAGGCTGTGCATTAAATACACTATATCCCCAAGCCAAATCCTTCATAAAACTTCACAGGCTACTCAATGGTGGAAACAGCTAATATGCATAACACAAACTGGACTTTTCTTTGCAATTGGAATAATTCATATAATTCAGTAATCCAATAGAGAATTTAAACCAGCACAATGTTAAAATACAAAGGTTCTCTGAATTTTTAGATTAAAGATTCTTGATGGTGAAACTTCATCATCACTACTAATTTTGGAATATCAAGATCCACCTTTGAAGGATAATTTCTCCCTTAACATGCCTAAGTTATATCTTTAATCTAAAATTTCCTTAAGATGGGTATAGAAACAAGTAGAATATATATGATGGGCCTATGGCAGTTAGGCCTCCAATGGAAGTCTATGAGAGGAAGAAGAAAGGGGTTAAGGGTACAATCAAGAAGGAGAATTCAGTTAGAGAAACAGTGGAGGGGGCTAACAGAATGGACAGCTGTAATGAGGGGATTGGAGAGGCAAATGTGGGGAATCATGGATATGAAGAGGGTGGGGGACAAGGAGTGAGGAGTGAGGGGGATCATTTCGGAGGGAATTGTGGAGGGTGATTGTTGTCACTGCCCAGAGAGCATTTTCTGAGTAGATTTTCCTTTTGCAGTTTCTATTTGCTTCTTTCTTATACTAATTGTACAGCAATCAAGATTAGTTTCTTGAATTCCCATCAAATATTAATAGTAAATTTCAGTTCCTATCAATATACCAGAGTTAAATAACTAATATGGGTGCCATTACTCAATATGATTAGCAGCAATTCTATCTCTAAATATCAGTAACAGCCATGAAAAATAAAGAACAAAAGTGATCTTAATGTCAAACAGAGCTATAAACTTGTAATCAGAATTTATGGTTTCAAATTGCAATCAACGTCACCAGCCTCCACACATACATATCAGTCAACTCTTTTTAGTCACTGGAGGTGACAGTAACTAATGCAGTCAACCCAAGATTCTACTTAGGATCAGGAAGGGGGGTGAAGGATTGTAAGATTAAGGTCCTACCTAAAATGGAAAATTACACTGATATACACACGTATATACATAAAAAAATATAGATAAGGAAAAGAACCTCTAAATCACAACATTAAACTATCTTAAATGGGAAAATAATAATGATAAATATTAATGAGTAGTTGATAAACGTGAAAACAAGTAACCTTCTTTTCCTTTCAGTTGATAAAAACAGTATATTTAAATTTGAAAAGAAAAAAAATAATGAATGACAAATTTGACACATAAATCAGAGTATACTTGGATGTATGAAGACAGTTTCACTTAAATGCATATAAAGATAGAGTATACCTCGCCAAATGCACCCTTTCCAATCATAGTCAGCGGCTCAAAGTCATCAGCCCCCATCTTATGTCTCTGAAGCCGCATGTATTCCCTCTCCTTTTTCTCCAAATACTGAAGCAAGTTGTGTTGCTCTTCCTCAGAAACTTCAGCATCTGCCAACTTCTTTTCTAGCATATTACGTCTGCAAAAAACAACCAACTTAGGTCTTCATAAAGACTTAAAACAATTTCCATTTCCATTAGCTATTTGCACATAATAACATATCACATCAGAGACCACTAAATACATTCTCGTACAAAACTATATTCCAGAATCCAGTTGGAAGAGAGCTTGCTTGGCAACAAAAAAGCAGGGGCATTAAGGAAATCACTTATTTCAATCAGTTTAGAGATGACAATAAGCATGCTAGAAAATTACTTTACATGTACAGAACTCTTCGAGAACAGATTGGACAGTCATCATGACCAAAAATTTACATATTGAAGTAAAGATACCTTTCCTTCCTCTCCTGCAGGCTTTGCATCTGCTTCTTGTAATGATTTTCTATGTACTGCTTTGCAGCTTCAACCTTCTGCTTGGTTACATTTGAAGGCACTTCTTCATTTGTTGGGGGTTTTGACCCTTCTTTGGTCACGCCTGTAGTTTCTTTTGCAGACTTCATTTTATCGTTTCCCTTGAACTTACTAAACCACCTCCTTGTAGTTTCCATTTTATTTGTTCACCTAAGCTGCCGTTTTTGTATTTCTACTTCACCAAACACTAAAGACCAAAAGTTTTGCCTAACAAGGATCTTGTTTTACTAGACATGAAAATCAAGGCACTATTGTTCTTCACCAGAAGAAGCTTTCTGTCCAAAGAATTAAAGAAACAACAACAATCAGCTAACTTTCCACCACATGGTAATAGCTTATCAGAATTAAAACTTAAACACACATTCAAGTATAGAAGAAGCATTGCAGAATCATTAAATAGGAAGCACTAATAAAAGAAAAGAAAAAAAAAATAACTCAAGGGTTGGTTTGTTAATCCAACTTCACATCAAGGAACTGTCAACGAAACTGCGTACAGAAAATAAAAATTAAATCTAAAAAAAAGGTTGTCAAAATCGTGAATCTAAGTAAACTTATGGGCTTCCGAACTTGGAAGTTTACTTACCTAGTATAAAAATTCATATTGAAAAACTAATAATGACATATATGCATAGCATAATACTCTTAACAGAGCAAGAATTAAACATCTCAACTTCATAAAAAGCAAAGCAATAAATAACAGTAATAAAGTGTGATAGTACATCATTAGTACTAAAGAAATATGACCTAATTACATAAATGACCAAATCATAAGTTCCAAAAGTGAAAATATTTCAAAAAGATTTAAAATCTTGAAATCATTCGAACCCTAGTAAAACACCGTCACTGCCAGTTCAATGGAGGGCATAATTTACAATTGAGTTTACTGACTTTATTTAAGTTTATCTAGAAAATAGTTTGACTGCGACTTATCTCATCTTCTCTACTTAAAATCATAAAATCTTAAGACTCTACAAGTTAAGGAGTTAACTCGAGTGTTTGACAACCAAGCCTAAATCGTTTCAAAAGTGGAACCATCAATCACAATTTTCAGAAAAACCGGAGCATTGCCAACAATCCCCATTTCCAACAAACCTTCCTAAACCAATTGCTTTTCCACACCATCAAACGCTTTCATAACTTCTAGGTTTCTTCAAAAGCGCAAACAAAACACACACACAAGTATATGCAAAACCAACGAAATCAAAAGCAAGAACACCCATCCAGCGCATTGCAATTCAACCACTCACTGTGCATGTCAAGGCCACTCTTCTGGGCAGCAAAGAACATGGTCAAGACACAATCTTTCTGGACCATCACAAAAAAAAAAACAACTTTTCCCTTTCCCCACATGTTCCCACTGACCCAGTAACAGAAACAAGATAAGACCTCCCCCCAACACACCCAAAAGAATAAATAAACAAAAATCAAGAATCAAAGTCAAAACTAATCAAACAACACTAGCAGAAGTAGAAATTTGGATTGAAAGAGGAGGAAAAAGGGAACCTTGAATCTGGAAGTTGCGAGAGAAAGAAGTGAAGAAAGGGTGGTGGGAGAGCGTAGAGAAGCAGTTTGCGTTGTTGATGATGATGATGATGACGATGATGTTGACAGTGATGTGAATGCGATTCAATTTGCTGGTTTTAGCTTTTTGTTTTGTTGTGAGTTGAAAGTTCGCAGTTGAAAGTTGGAAGGCACTTTAGAATAATATACTTGTAAGGTTAGATGGATATTGGATGGATATTGGCTACATAGTGGACGCCCAGTTCTCTCTTCTTTCTTTTCTTTCCTTTCTTTTCCTCCTTACCCAACTTCCACCCAACACAACACGTTTCAATTTTTCTCCTCTTTCTCTTGTTATTACCCTATTAACACCTCTTCATTCATTCTTTCCATTTTCAAACATCCATGACTAAACACCCTTTCAATTTATTTCTTTCAAATCTCATCAATTTAATTTTTTTTCTCTTCAAAGATTCTTTCTTTTATCATATTCATCTTTTCTTAATAAATGGGATCTTCATTTCCAATAAATAAAATCTATTCACAAAACTTTATATAACGAATCTAAATTCTGTTGCATTTTGAAAATTATTAATATTAATCTTTATATATTTATAACTTTTATCAACATTAATGATTACATTATCCATAATCCATATATATATATATATATATATAATATATATATATTTATATATTCAACATTCAAATTACTTAATTTTAGTGTTTTATATACTCAAAATTATATTTTTTAATTAATATTTTAACGATTTTAATATTTTTTTATTTGTTTTCGACTTTTTTTTAGAATGGTGGTGTAATTATATTTTAACACTTAAATCAATGGAAAAATATAAATAAATTTAATATTAGGTTAAAATATAGTACAATTTATTTATATAATTTATTTATATAATGATTTTTATAATCAATTAGTAATATATTACTTTCACATATCTCAATTTATATATTTTATATTTAATAAATATTTTATTAACTTGTTGTATCTAAATTATTAAATTTGGTAAAATTAGATTATTTACTAAATTAATAATAAAACAAAATTAAAGAAAAAACTATAATATTAATGTCAAAATAATATAATACTATTCTTATATTAATAAAATTATTTTATTTTGGAGTTTTGAGTGGTAGTGAAGTTGTTTTGATTTTGATGGGTGAGGCCAAGTGATGATTAAAGATGAATAAAAGAAGAAACAGTGGTTCACCTATAAAAGGAAACCATCGAATCAATTTAAAGTTTTGGAATATGTTTGTACTTTCTCCTTTTAATCCATTGTTTTCTACGTAATTATTTGTTTTAATTATCGTATCAAGTATATTCATTTACTTATTAATTTATAAATGTATTTTAATTTTTAATAGATGAAAATTAAAAAGGGGAATCTTTATTTTAAATTTCATAAAATACCAATTTCATTTTAATACTTCTTATTTAAAGTATGAAATGATTTATAAAATTACAAGATTATTAGAGAGAGAAAACATATAATCGGGTTGAATTGTATTTTAAGAAATGTTTGCTCTTAAGATATTCTTCTTTTTTATTTTAAAATAATTTTAGAAGAAAAGAAAATATTTTTTATCAAATAAAAAAACAATTTTGGGCCAGTTTGTGTTGGGTCAATACATGTTGCCTAGTGTTGGACTGGGAAATAGTTTGACCCGAATGCTTTATTTTGTTTATAATTAAAAATAAATATGATAAAAAAAGATGTAATTAATTTTCTTTTGATTTTTTTAAGATTTTTTTTTTGTGATATTAACATGAGAGAAAATAAAAAAATTTGTGTCATTCTGTTTATATATAGTCATAGAATCAGTAAAAAAAATGTGTTATCTATTGCATTTTATACAATAGATCCATAATTAGAAAAATATATATTCTTCAATAATCTCTAATCAATTTATCTTTAAGCTTGTATTTTAATGGTTTACTTCCTTCAATCTTTAATATAATTGATATATTAAATTTTATTTTAAATTGTAAAATATAAAATATTAGTATATACAGATTTTTTTTCTATATGCATCAACAATATAAAGATTTAGTTAATCAGAATTACTATTTATAAAAATTTTAAATAATTACTATAAAAAACAATAATCTTTTTTATAATGCACGCTTAAATGTGTTATTTATTTCTTAAAATTTGGGATGAATACGATTTTGTTATTTATTTTCAATTTTTTTTTTCAACTCTTTAAATTTGACAGAAATTTTAGTCTATTAAATTCATTATTTATTAACTTTAATCTCTCAATTTTAGTATTTAAAGATAAAAAATTTATTTTCTAAAATATGAGAAATTAAAATATTTTTTCTAAATTTAGGAATCAATGTTATATTTATCTCAAATTTTGTGAACTACTAATATTTTTTATATATATTTTATTATTTTATTCACTAATATATTCCTATCATTTTAGTTCTTAAAATAAAATAAAATCTTGAAATATTTCAAGATTATTTATTTAAGTTTTTCTTATTTTGAGATAAATCATTTATTTATTATTTTTGTGTTAAATATTTTAAGATTTATAGAAAATAAAAAATAAGTTAAAAAAAATCAAAATTTTAAGCCCGTTTATTTAACCTTTTTATATAGTTTAGTTTTTTTTTTTTTCTGTCGTCAACACAGCAGAGGGAAAGGAAAACACTGAACAAAGTGTTAGCGCCGTAACAAAAACAAAACACACGACACAACAAACCACATAAACCCTAAACTAAAACCTCTGCAACTGCGTGCAAAATCCATGGCGAAATCATCAAAACGCAGCAGCATCAGTGGCAACAGCACCAATTCGAAGAAGAAGAAGAAGAGCAAGAAATCAGGTCCCGAAGGTGTAGCCATGAAAGTGAAGGCCAACAGCAACAAGAACAATGGAGCCGGCGGCCGCAATCCCTTCGAGTCAATTTGGTCGCGACGGAAATTCGAGGTGCTGGGCCAGAAGCGGAAGGGTGAGGCCCGCCGCATGGGCCTGGCCCGTTCTCTGGCCATCCAGAAGCGGAACAATACGCTCCTGAAGGAGTACCAGCAGAGCGCCAAGTCCTCGCTCTTCGTCGACAAGCGAATTGGAGAAAACGACCACGCCCTTGACGAGTTCGGGAAAGCAATCTTGCGATCCCAACGCGAGCGCCAGGTTCTCAATTATTCATTTTTATTGTTACAAATTCATGATAAATTAATGTCAGAAAATGTGTTTAAGTGAATGTGTTGCAAGGATTTGTCTTTGGCATACATGACTGTATGACAGTGTAAAAAAAGTTTTGAGGAGTTTTAGTAACACTATTATTATTTGTTAAAATTGATTGGAAATTACAAAACAAAATGTGTAGCTTATTATTAAAGAAGTTAGGCCCCACCAATTTTTTGTGATTTTAGGTAGTCCTCAATCAATGAAGAAGAATATGTTAGAGAGTTTGTGTTAGCATTTGTCAAATGTTTTATAGTCTTCGGTGTATTTAATTTAATTTTTTTGAAATTTTATTTTAGAATAAATAATGTATGTAATGAGAATCGATTACAATTTCTTCCAATCACAAACTGAAAATACTTTGTTGGTGTTTATAATAATTATATTATTAGTCATACCATTAAAATTTTAATTATTTGAAAGTTAAAAACTATTTATTTTGTATTAACTCTTTGTTGCCGATGTGCTTTACTTATTTCTCTTTATTTGGGTGTTTAGTTGAACATGAAGCTGAGCAAGAAAAGCAAGTATCACTTGTCTGATGGCGAGGAAGATGACTTTGAGGGAATTGATTCTCTTGGAAGAGATGATTTTGAGGAAGAGTTTCTTCCCGATGATGTTGATACTGAGACTCATGGTATACTAACTATTTGTGGTAGTTAGGTGATTTTATTTAAATTTTTTGTATGCAACTGCTGAATTGATGGCTTACCTGTTAACATTCTGCTTCAATTCTAATGAATGACATGGTTAGCTGCTTGTGTTATTTTTGTATCTTGGGTTTATGTTGAGTGCTGGTATTGCAGAGAAATTAGATTTGGTTCGACGGAGCTCGCGGATACCAGGGGAAGTAAATACGGTTGACGGGGAGGAAAATGTAAGGCCTGTTTGTTATGCTATCACTGTTGGTATCCTTACTTCTTTTTCCCTGTTATGATGGCATTATGCCTACATGATGTATGGATTGTTTAATCTGCAAGTGATTTCCCATGTGGTGATTATCAGAAATATTAATATTTTGTCCGTGCTAAAATTTTGCAATTGTTGCTTGATATTTGAAATACTTTGAAGTTCGTTCTGATATGTGACATTTTCTGCAGGGACACAAAAGCAAGAAGGAAGTGATGGAAGAAATCATCACAAAAAGCAAATTTTACAGGGTGGGGAATATTCTCTTTATTAGGGCTAAAGTGGTTTATTTGACTTCTATATTTGTTGACTTTTATTCTTCACTCCAATATTTTCCAGGCTCAAAAGGCTAGAGATAAGGAAGAAAATGAACACTTGGTTGAAGATTTGGACAAGGACTTCACTTCCTTGGTTCACTCCGAGGCCTTGTTATCTTTGACTGAACCCAACAAGATGAAAGCTTTGAAGGCTCTAGTGAACTCAAATGAACAAAGTAATAAGGACCACGTACCTGCCAGTCGTACAATGGAAAATTCCGTGCAGGTACCATTTATCCCTGAGCTTTCTTCTTGCTCAAGTAACTTCCTCTTATTATAAGAACATCCTATATTCTAACTTTCTCTTTATGGCAGGAAAAACCTGATGAATATGACAAACTTGTCAAACAAATGGGATTGGAAATGCGTGCTCGCCCTTCAGACAGGACAAAGGCACCAGAAGAGATTGCTCAGGAGGAAAAAGAACGTTTAGAGCAGTTGGAGGTATCCTTACATATGAAGGAGCATTTTTCCACATTTCTTTGTTAATAAAGCTCTGACCTTAGCTATAAAGCTGAGCTACATTTTAAAATGGTTTAGACTGTTGTTATGGCTGAAGTGGAGGGATGGGAATGAACCTGGGGCTGGTAAACTAAGTTCATGAATCATGATTGATGTTTGTATTTAGTATAATATATAATATTTCTTTTTTGAGGGTTAGTGAACCTGACAATTAAGTAAGGGTGCTGCCTTTGTAACCCTGTGGTTGTGGATTCTAATCATGTACTGTGTGTGCGAGGTAAAGTTGTATATATGTTTATTTTCAGAGTAAACTAATGAATCCTGTTATTCATTCTTTAAGGAAGAGCGGCAGAAGCGGATGGTTGCTGCTGAAGATTCAAGTGACGAAGACAATGATGATTCAGAAAATCCATCTGAACAGAAACCAAGATCTATCTCTGGTGATGATCTAGGCGATTCCTTCTCTGTCAATGAACAGATTATGACTAAGAAGGGGTGGGTTGATGAGATTCTTGAAAGAAAAGATGAGGAGGATTCTGTTAGTGAAGATGATGATGATGGTGAAGATTCTGATGATTTGGGAAGTTCGGAAGATGTTGATGAAGAATCAGATGAGGGACTTGAAGAACACGAGAAGAATCTCTCCTTAAAAGATTGGGAACAAAGTGATGATGATGAAGATATTGGTGCAGATTCAGAAGATGGAGAAGAAGATGATAGTGATGAGGACAAAGAAACAGCTGCAGAAGACCTTGATGGGAAAGAAGGTTTAGATTCTGCAATTCATACAAAGACAAAGAAAGACGATACTGTTAAAAGTGTGAAAAGATATAAGGATTCTTCAAATGGCAAGCAGATAGATGTTGGAGGAAAACACTTAAAAGAGTCAGACATTCCTTATATAATTCAAGCACCCAAGACCTTTGAAGAATTATGTTCACTGGTTGATAAATGTTCAAATTCCAACATTATTTTGATTATCAATCGGATTCGGAAAAGTAATCCCATCACACTTGCAGCAGAAAATCGAAAGAAAATGCAAGTATGAAACTCATTCCTTTTCATTTTTACTTGATATTCTTTTAATGCTTTGTATATATGTGTACTGAATGAATTGTTTTATCTGAAAAGTGCAATGACATGATTATTAAGCTGTAACTCAATCCTCCTTCTCCCTCATTTCGCTGTTTCTACTGCATCAAAGATAGTTAAAAATCGAGGTAGTTTTTGTTGCCTTTGATGTATATGTAGCAAGGTAGTTTGCCTGATGGTTGTTTTTGTTCTTTTTATAGTAGACCAGATTGCACTAGCACTATTTTTGGATGTGACATTTGACACTATCACATTCTGTTTCTAAATATTTTTTCAGGATATTGTGATTATTATATGTCTAAACTATATGGAAGGTGTTTATAATATATCTTCCTGTTTCAGGTATTCTATGGAATATTGTTGCAATATTTTGCTGTTTTGGCAAATAAGAAACCACTGAATGTTGAGTTACTCAATCTGCTGGTGAAACCATTGATAGAGATGAGTATGGAAATCCCATACTTCGCAGCAATATGTGCTCGCCGCAGAATAGAAAGTACTAGAAAGCAATTCATCGACAGTATCAAGAAATCAGGTCAAAATTAAATTTAGTTGGATAGTAGCATTCTCTATGTTAACTGTTGTGGAGAACTATGATTTGATATATGTTTTGGTAACACTCTGTAATTATTCTCTTGCCACAGAAAGTAACACTTGGCCTTCTTCAAAAACATTGTGCCTCTTGCGTTTGTGGTCCATGATATTTCCATGCTCTGACTTTAGGCACCCAGTTATGACCCCTGTGATATTGTTGATATGTGAATATCTGATGCGTTGCCCAATAGTATCTGGTCGGGATATTGCCATTGGCTCTTTCTTATGCTCTATGCTTCTCTCAGTAAGTACTTACTTATGGAGTTTATTCTGTCTAACTTGTACGCTTTTCATCTGGCATCACCAATAATGAATTCTGAAGGACTATAGTTGGATTCTATCATTGAATATGTGGCAACTTGTGCAGTCAAAATTGAAAATTCATTAGTTGTGTATGATTCCACAAATGAATTTTGCTTTTTGGTGATTTGCATACTAAGATATTTATTGCATTTCAGAACTTCAATTTTCCCTTGTTAAATTTTCTGCTTTCTTATGTATTTAATATAAAATACCAGGTATTTAGTCAGTCTAGAAAATTCTGTCCTGAAGCAATAATGTTTCTTCGAACTTCACTGTTGGCAACTACTGAAAGTAAACATATTTCAGATGAAGATTCTCAGGTATGACTTTTTTCATTGATCATCTGTGGTTTGAGTCATATTATGCGGTGGGTGCATGCATGCTTGTGTGTATGTATTGTTTATCATTATGTATAGGGATCACTAACCTCATCACATTTGTTATTGGCCTCCTCCATTCTTGTTTGAACAAGAAAATAAATTTAAATATTTTAGTCCTTTGGTTGAAAACCGAAGTTCTCACAAGTAATCTCATATTGTTGTCTACTCTTTTCACTTAAGACTGTACCCTCATTTCCTTGTAAACAGTTTCTTTTGCTACTGCAAATTTACTTGAGAAAATAATCGCATTCAGGAAGTTGCTGTACATTTTTTTGGGCTTTTATTATGATGCCCTATACCATAACATTTTGTCTTTTTCCTAGTTTACAATTCGAAGGGTAAATTATGTAGCTTTATTTCTCTTGACCATAAATAACAAATTTGGAAAAGGGCTATTTTTCTTTTTCTTTAATTAGTTCATGACTATACTTTTTAACATAATAGAGAGAGTAGAAGAACATTTGATGGAGGATTATCATGATATCCTAGCATTCAAGTAAATCCATAACGTTGTTAGACCCTGCATTTGGGGTACAATCTCGAGAATGTGGTGCTGTTCTTCATGGTTGTACTACAGTTTCATTTTTTATCTCTGAAATGGCCATATAATTTGTTTTATGCCAGTTATATCATCTTATGGAACTGAAAGCTCTCAAGCCTCTCCTGTGCATACATGAGACAGTGAATGAGATTAGCCCTCTGAATTTCTTCAAGATAATAGACATGCCAGAAGACTCCTCTTTCTTCAATTCTACTGGTTTCAGGTAACCAATAATTTGTTACGGCCATTTATCAAAAAAGAAAAAAGGGTTACTATGTTGACTGTATTTGTTTTGAATGGGGTCTTTATGGCTAATTATGTTTCATTGATTACAGGGCTAGTGTATTAGCTGCAGTCCTTGAAACTCTACAAGGATATGTTAACGTCTATGAAGGCTTAAGTTCATTTCCTGAAATATTCTTACCAATCTTGAGATTATTAAATGTTTTAGAACAGAAAAATATGCCAAATGCATTACGGGATAAAATTAAAGATGTGGCTGAGCTTATTAAATTGAAAGTGGATGAACATCACACTTTGAGACGACCACTTCAAATGCGGAAACAAAAGCCAGTACCAATCAAACTACTGAATCCCAAGTTTGAGGAAAAGTAAGTCCCTCCTTTTCCCTTGCTTGCATTTAACAGGTTTCCTTAGTCATACTAATAAATAAATGAACATAATTTAAGCACTTAAATGACATATTTGTTTGTTCTGCAGCTATGTCAAAGGTAGAGATTATGATCCTGACCGTGAACGAGCTGAAATGAGAAAATTGAAGAGGCAATTAAAGCGTGAAGCTAAAGGTGCTGCACGAGAATTGCGTAAAGACAACTACTTCTTACTTGACGTGAAGGAGAAAGAGAAGTCTTTACAGGAAAAAGATAGAGCAGAGAAGTATGGAAGAGCTAAAGCTTTTCTTCAAGAGCAAGAGCATGCATTCAAATCTGGACAACTTGGAAAAGGGAGGAAAAGGAAGAGATAAAAACTTGCCTTTTTTACCCGTTCAGTGTTGAAAAACATAGGGCTTTTTGCCTTCATATTAATCCGTTAATCCGTCGAAGTGGTGGTTTTTGTGCAGTCTAGCTTATCAAGTGGATAAATCATGCTTGAAAGAATATTTATGGTGCTTAGAGTATAAGCTAGGCCTTAATTTCCCCATAGTGAATGATAAGAGAGGTTATAAGATCTTAGATCTTTATTTTGATAATGCCCTTGCCTTGACCAACTGTATCTTCTGGGGAGGAAAAGGTGTTAGTCATGTGAACACATTCACAGCCACATTGGTTGAACCAATGTAAAATTTTGTTAGTAAGCAATTTGTAACGACTTCCACATTAATCTGTACTCTATTTCCTTTCTATGATTTAAATTTCATTGATGATAAGGATTTTGTTAGTAAGCAATTTGTAACGACTTCCACAAATGTGGAGTTTTGAGGCATATATTGATCATGATGAACTTTTATATTCTAACTTATCTAAATTTTTTAATACAATATAATATATATATATATATATACCCTTTTTAACTTGCGAATAAGGTTTACATTTCTGTTGCAAGAGAATAGAGCATAATTAATCTAAAAAAAATACAAGAAAATATGAAAAAATAGTTTAAAGAAAAATTAAAAATTAAGGTGCATACATCAGACATCACATGCAGGGTCCATTGGTAACATTTTCACACAGTAAAACTAAAATAGATGGTTACCAAATAAATCTCTAAAAAAATCCCAACTTTCAAATTTTAAAATATCAACTTTACTTTTTTTCAATATTACAACATATTTAATGACCATCACAATTATAATGGTTATCACTATCATTATAATAGCTAATAAAACTATTATTACTACTATAATTTGTCATATTTGTTATCATTAACATCACCACTATCTCGATATTATATAACCTAAAATCAAATAAATTAAACAATCCAATATTACGTTCTAAAAAGTATGCTAAAAAATATATTACTAAAACTCAACAAATAATTTAAAAGTAGTTATTTCTACTTTGAATGTGAACTAAACTCATCAAATAACAAACATAGTGTTAAATTTATAATCATATTACACTTCAATCTCATCAAATATCATAAACATAGAGCAACAACATATTTGAAACAACATGATCAAATTACATCTTACACCCAAAGCACGTCAAGCATGCACCATACAAACACATACAAGCCTTAATATAATAAATTCATTTTTTTCAAGTCAAATACGTAAAAACTGCTAAACTGAAGTGGGTTTTACTTATTCAAAATTTCAAACCAAAAGCCCGTTTCGTTGATCTTTATGCAAATTACGAAAATAATTTGCAGGATTACGTTCAAAGTTGTCTCTTGAAATGCGACAGTTCCTCCCTGGAGCCTTCATTGTCCTTCCTCTTCTGCAACAACATCTGCAACAACATCTGAAAATCACCATAATCATCTTCCAAATAAGCCAAACAAGAGCAATAGCTACCACTGCCACACCAACAGCACCAGCAATACGCAACAACATTTCTCCATCAATTCCAATTTCATCACAAGAGTTATCCTTAACGTTGAATTTATGGCCAGAGATTTTTTCAACTATTGGATTCATCTTTGCCCCTAAACAACTCACCAGGGACACCAACCTGAAACGCAGAATTTGTGTTTGTTTGAGTGAACCATAAAAATTGGATTAATATAACTTCTATATAAATTAAGTATCATTGCATGATTATCTACGAAAACATCAGCGAGGAACTAAGAAAAATAAATAAATTGATGTATAGTCTATATATTTAAAAGAAATTGAAAGAAAATGTGTAAAACAAAAATCTGGAACTTTGATGTTTGTATACATCACAATGTATTAGTTCTACATATTCAAAATTCTTAAAATCTTTTGAAAATCGTTAATTATAATATGTTATAGGTAAAAAATTTAATTAGATTAACGTATTATAAATATGTTTCTATATGTTGAATATTTAAAATGTTATTATATGTAGTGGTTTAAAATTCTTTAATTTACTTTTTCTTGTATTTGTATTTGTTAAATTATGGTGATTATGTTATTTATACTAGACGTTAGAATTGTGTTTCAAGACTTTAGTAGGAGATGTTGAATGGACATTGTATATAAAAAAATTTCATATATTATGATTACGAGATTGTATGTATGTAGATAGATTTTATAAATATTCTTATATTTAAAAAAAAAAAACTATTATGTTATAAATTTAGAAATATTAATTATTTTGTTAAATGATGAATATTAGTAAAATTTTGATAGTTTATTTAGGTTGTTACATAATTAACAGAAGCTGATAAAATAATTAATTTGAATAACATTTTGAATGAATCTCACCAGTTGATGACACAATTAAAGGCGGTTTGAATACTGGGAAGAATGCTAGAAAACCTGAATAGCAAGAAAAACAAGCTCTCAATAGTGTAAAAAAATTCCAAATTTTATAACAATCAATATAAAAATCAACAAACTTATTTTACAAAATGTAAACACTTTTTCAATATTAATTTTTTAATAATTTATTCAATTTTTTTACTTGTGTACATAATATTTGTTAATTTTTATAATAAATATCCTGAAAACCATATATAAGAGTTTTTTTTATAAATTAAAATGCAATTATAAAATTTTTTATACATATCGTTGTATATAATAATAATAATAAATGTATTTTTAAAATAATAATAATAAATAAATACTTTAAAAGTAATATTCAAATGATTCGAAATATCAAAATCCTTATTCTATTCCATACAAATTAACACAATTTCATAAATTAATTACTTTGAATAACATTATTTCAAATCAATCTCACCAATTGATGATATAATCCATGGCAGTTTGAAGACTATGAAGCAAGTTCGAACACCTGAAAAGTAAGAAAAATAAGCTCTTGATAGTGAAAGAAAATCCTAAATAAATATTATTTTTATGAACTTAATTAGAGTGATAAGAAAAATGTTTCTTAATCTCATCTAATATGGTAAAATTGTTAATATATGATACTCACATGATTTATGATTCAAAGAATAAAAATCTTAGTTTAGGTTCATTTTTATACAAATTAAAAAAAATGTTTTACTTTCTATAATTGAAAAAAAGATATTTTAACCTTGTTTTTTTTTATTTAAATCCTATATATGTGCATATAGAAAGATTGATTTGCGAAGAAAACCCTCTATACTTTTTTTATAGAAAATATTAAATATAATTTATAATTATCTCATATTACTTGAATTACATATGCCTACAAATTAATAAAGTTCCCATCTTATTAATTTGGAGAAGCTATTCTTCGGGTTAGGAGTTATAATAATGTTTATGTTTTATTTGTTAGTGGTAATAATAGGGTTTCATCTTTAATAATTAGAGTCATATTATAATTTTTTAAGAAATTGTTATGTTTAATATTTATTTATAAATTTTTAAAATGATAATAGCTTTTTGAGAAATTTTTAAATTTTTTTCCATTATGATTTACTATTTTTGTATTAATTCATAAAATTTATATTATGGTTGGGGGAGTAAAAAATGTTGATATTAATTATTAGGTTTAAATTTTTGTTATTAAGTATTTAAAATTACATTTGATTTACGGAATTTAAATAAAATAGAGATATAGTCAATTTTAAAAAATGGAATTTAACTTTTTTTTTTGTCCAGCTATATTTCAATGAGATGTGAACTTAACATTTTTTTTAATTTTAGAAACATTAATAACTAATCTAATAAGGTTAATGTAAGAGTTAGACTATCAAATAAATTAGTTGGAATGAATTAATTTGAAATATGAAATTCATATGTATAATGTTAATGAAGTTGTAGCAAAATTTAATTATAATATAAATGACACTACAAATCATAATTAGATATAATTACATAAATAAATTTAGTTGAAAGTTGAAGAGTAACAACATGATTAAACTAAAAATAAAAAAAATTTAGAGTGCATGAAAAATTATGTTGAGACTATAAATCTTACCAATTCATGAAGCTATCAGCGCTGGGTTGAGACTCAGACTCTAACAGAGTAGACGCTTCAACAAAAAAGTGTGAACCCCTGAACAAAATAAAGGTCTCATTAGTATTCATCACGTATAATAAAAAAATTATAAGTTAATTTGTAGAGTTTTTCTTTATTTAAAAAATAACACTTAATTTTTTAAATATTTATGAAAAAATTATCTAATTATATTCTTAACAGTTACCCTAAACTTTATTTATTCCAAGAGAAAGTGTGAAGTAAAGAATGATGAATATAAGAAGAAGAAAAAAAATCAAAAAAGTGTAAAGAATTCTATAAACTCTTGCTTGCTGATGGCGATTGTGATTTTATGGGGCTAAAACAAAATTCAGTGATTTAGATTAAAATAGAAAGAGTCTCATCCATTAACGTATGAATATACAGAGGATGATGATGTTTGATTGATCGAGCAAAAAAATCTTTATACTGTGTGAAAAGTAAGTGCAGGAAAAGAAAATAAGATGAAAACAAAAGAATCAGTGGAATATATGAACGAGAAAGGAGCAATGTTACGTACCTATTGATGACACGATCCATGGTGAAGAAACGATGAACACTTCAGAAGAAGAAGAAGAAGAATTTGGATGGACTGTGTTGAAGAAGAAGAAGACTAAGAGTCAATTTCTTTATTGATGGAATAATGAAGAGAAAAGAAGCATTCGTGATTGGAAGAGAAAAAGTGAAAGAAAGAAAGTGTGAGTGAAGTGTTTAACAGCTTCGTGGAAAGTGCCTTATTCTTTAAGAAAACTAATAAATAATTTTTTATATATTTGAATATAATTTTTTATAATAATTTTCTCTTATTTAATATTTTTATTTCCACTCACAATAAATATAATTTGGTAATTAACAGTATTTTTACTATCAACTTCCTAAACTACAATAGCTTTAGAATAAATATGATTAAGATGTTATATTTTTTATTTGGTGTGTTTATAAATTTCAATTTTAAAATTTAGTCCTACATATTCATGTCAAAATGTCATTTTCATTTATTTGTTTTTTTAATTCATATTTATAATAATTAAGATGGTTGTTAGAAATAAAATGTTTTAATTAAATGAAACAATTAAATTATCAAATCTTAAATGGATTATAATTTTACCCAATATGATAACTGTTTATTAGATTTTATAATAATGATAATTGAGCTTTATTTAATCGTTGTGATTTTTAAGATTTGAAATTTGAATTGATTGATTCGAATCCACTGATATATATAATATCTTTAGTTGATGATGAGATATTATTAACTGTGTGATGCTTTAAGGTGCGTCAATGTATAAAAACATTATTATATAAATCTTGAAAAAAAAATCATTATATATTTATCAAAAAATTACATTTAACGAGTATTTATTATCAATTTGAAAACATATTATTTTCAACGGTCAAAAACTATTATTTGGTAACTAAAATATTACATTTTAGTTTAATAAATTTTTAAGATTCATTAATTGTAATTTTTTCTTGAAAATTTTAGATTATCATATATATATATATATATATATTATAAATTTAAAAAAATTTCTATGATGTATGAAACTAGTGATTAATATTTGTTCCGTAAAATGGCAATAATATAAATAAATCCTTATAAATGCAGTAAAAACAAAGAAATCCGTATAAACTGTAATGATTACCACTTATTTGTATATGCAACATTTTGATGATTCATGATTATGATTGCATATTAATTTAACATAATAGATATAAAAATGTTAACAAAATCTAAATCAAGAATATCAAGATGCTTTCATTTAATTATATTTATATACATTATAGAGATTAAACTTGGTTTTTGGATTTTAGATTTGAATAACAAGTTTTATAATGGAATAATGATTGATGATTGGGTGATTTTATGGTAGTAGCATAGTACTAGGGACAGAGAAAGAGAGTACCTTAAAATTAACAACCTCAACTCAACCATGGGACACTGTGACACATATTCCCTTTTTCCTCTGTGACACTTCCCAAAATAGAAAATCTAAAGCAAACACTGAAATCTGATACCCTCTCTCATTCCATATCATATACCTTCTCTCTAAATCTGAGTTCTTAACTTCCTCTTAACACACCCCAAACTCAGATTTGATCCCAACCCAGTAAGCTTTTTCCCTTTTCCTTCACTATCCTACTGATTTTGCGTCAAGTTTGCAGTTTTTGCTGGATCTGGATCTCCTTTTCTTCTGGGTTCGTTTGATTTTGTCCTTGCAGTGCTCATGGAAATGTCTTTTTTTTATATATATATTTAATACAGCCCAGATTCCAGCTTTTTTTTATTTTTTGTTAATGCATTGAAGGTGGTTGAATTACCAACTAGTCCTACTCCTTTTGATGTTTATGTTATTTCCCATTGTGCCAGATCTGGGAGTTCCATTGAATTCTATGACTAATAGTTGTAATTAATTTCATTCACTGATATTTGATTTAGATCCAATGACGTTCTCAGAATCGGGTTTTCTTTGTGCATGATGCATTCAATTATCAGAGTCATGGGATCTTTATGGATCCATCATTTTCATTGGTTAGGTGTCAATGGATTTCGGTCATCATTGCTTTCTTTCACTTCATTTCTTTTAATCTTTTATTATTTTTCGCTAATGCACACAATTTACCGAGAACCAGGAGTGAATGTTATTGAGTTTTACCTTTCTGGTGGATTTAATTAAAATAGCTTCAGTTTCACCCATTTATTGCATGTTAGAACTTCAATTAGATGAGGCCATAAATCTTTTTATTGCTATTGACATTAATTATCCCTGGCCATTATGTTTCTTCTTTGACCAAGTGTTAGTAGGTTACTTCTAGTTCTTTTGATCATGTTACCTATTATTGCTATCATCATCTTCTATTTCTTTCTGCTTACCTGCTGAAATCTCATCAAACTCCGATCACACTAGAAAAGCAAAATGTTTTAAATTGGTTTTTGTATTTGGACCTGTTCTTTGTTTTAATTCTTTTAGCTCTATGATTTTATTAAGAAAACAAATTAGAAATGAATGCTGCATTTATTTGCTGACTGTAATCCCATTTGCAGGTTAATCTTTGAATAAGTTATCAGTGTGTCAATTTCTGACAAACCTCATGAGGAAGCTGGATCATGCTATCTAGTTTGGACTATTGGGGTTGCTAGTTTAAGTGTTATTTTGGGTGGTAAATTTGGTGCTTCATGTCTGGTGAAACAAGATCTGTGCTGTGATCAGTTTCAGTCCAAACATAGCAGTGAAAAATATATTTGGATTTGCATTACTTTCATAAATGTCGAGGGGAAGAGCTGATGGATTGCAAAAGAAGCGTTTAGTTGCTTACGTTTGTGGCGTGACAATCTTTCTCGGTTTTCTATATGTGTATCAAGGATCCATCTTTGGTTCTAAGAATTCTAGTTCATCTGCACTTGAATATGGCAGCAAGTCATTGAAAAGACTTGGGGCATCATATTTGGGTGCAGATGATGACTCTGGTAGCAAGCAAGAGGATTCATCAAGAATTGGGCAGGGAGATGGGGAGGATGATATTATGCCAAAGAGTTTCCCAGTAAGTTTTTTTGCAAGCTTATACTCGAGGCACATTTCACTCTATTTCTTCATGAACGCTCTTTTCTGGTTCTAAGCTTGCACTTTATAACTCTGCTATTGTATATCGTGAAAGAGTCATTTTGGTTTTATATATTAGTTGTTTTAATTTAATTGCATACAGCTTACAAAATAAAATATTAATATACTATGATAAGTACATATAACTAGATTTTATCAAGTTACTAATAAACAATGCATGTCCATTTGATAAGAGAAAACTTGAACAAAAATAATAGCATGTTTATAATTAAAACAAACTCAAGCAACAAGAGTCTTAAGCTAAGCATGATAATTAAAAATTTTCATTATTTTCCTCACCACATTCCGATTCTCTTTCTCAGTTTCCAATGAGATATATTCAACACCTGTACTGTAAAGGTTATCTAAGTATATTTTTAACCCCCATCTAGTTCAAGTTGGTGCATATCATATCATCAATATAGTTGAATTCATAATGTTTCTGTTTTTGAAGGTTTGTGATGACCGTCATTCGGAGTTGATTCCCTGCTTAGACAGACATCTTATCTATCAAATGAGACTGAAGCTGGATCTTTCTTTGATGGAACATTATGAGAGACATTGCCCTCCTCCAGAAAGGAGATTCAATTGTTTGATTCCTCCTCCGGCAGGATACAAGGTAAAGAATACGCCGAGACTAGATGTGATCTTCAACTTCATATCCTTGTCGACATTTGTATCATGTTTGTCAGTGCCAAACTATTGTGTTTCTGTGGTGTTGCAGGTCCCTATAAAGTGGCCACAGAGCAGAGATGAGGTGTGGAAAGCAAACATACCACACACTCACCTTGCACATGAGAAGTCCGACCAGAACTGGATGACTGTAAAAGGTGAAAAGATATCGTTTCCTGGAGGAGGGACACATTTTCACTATGGAGCTGACAAGTACATTGCATCAATTGCAAATGTAAGGCTTACTGGTATATATATTATTTTCTTCAATTGGTAGCACCATTGGACTTTATGCTTGCTATGCAGTTTGTATTCATTTTATTGATGAAAATGTAATGTGTAACATCAGTTAACAGGCTTCAGTACCATGTTTGACAGTGTTGATTATTTGGTGCATTCTGATTATTAAAATTCACTTTATGGATCTCATTGTGAGTTTGTATTGACAGATGCTCAATTTTACACAAAATAATCTTAATAATGAAGGAAGACTGCGGACAGTTCTTGATGTTGGGTGTGGTGTTGCTAGTTTTGGAGCTTATCTTCTATCATCTGATATCATTGCAATGTCCTTGGCACCCAATGATGTGCATCAAAACCAAATTCAGTTTGCTCTAGAGAGAGGAATTCCTGCATATCTTGGTGTCTTGGGAACTAAGAGACTCCCTTATCCTAGCAGATCTTTTGAATTTGCACACTGCTCTCGTTGCCGGATTGATTGGCTTCAAAGGGATGGAATACTACTCCTTGAGCTAGACCGGTTGCTTAGGCCGGGAGGTTACTTTGCATACTCATCCCCAGAAGCATATGCTCAGGATGAAGAGGATAGAAGGATATGGAGAGAAATGAGTGCCCTTGTGGGACGTATGTGTTGGAGAATTGCTGCCAAGAGGGACCAAACTGTCATCTGGCAAAAACCTTTAACAAATGAATGTTATATGGAGAGAGAACCCGGCACTCGCCCTCCTCTTTGCCAGTCTGATGACGACCCAGATGCAGTTTGGGGAGTGAATATGGAAGCCTGCATCACACCTTACTCTGACCGTGAGTATCCTCTTCTCATGTGGTATTTAGAATATATGATGATTTTTGCACTTTATTTCTATTCCCTGTATACAAATTATAGTTTTTTCTATTTTTCTAGCAATATATTGTTGCTTCGTTTCTTTTTAGTGTATCTGCAAATATTTATTTCTATGGTATCATGAGCCATACTACAACTGAGTTCGCTTTCTTTTATTGCTATTTTAGTTTATCTCCTAAATGAAAATGAATGAAATGCCCCTGTTAATGAGATTCCACTAGGTAGGGTAATATTAAATTTTGGGAACTCATAATAAATTGTAAACACTTAATGACTATTTAGGTTAGTTGTGTCATCTTCATCTCCTCTAATTAGATTGGGAAGTATTATGTCTTCATGATCCAGAAGGTGGTTTGATTGGCAAATGATTGTTATGAAAAGAGTGAAAACATTGAATTACAGGGCTGATTATTGTTAAAAAATGACCAAACAAGAAATATTATGGCAATATAATGGATATTTACTGAATTAAAGTAAATTAGACAAGCAGTGATAATCCCCCCTTCTGTATATTGTCCATGAGTTTTCTGAATGTTCCTAGCTAAACCATTAATGCCATTATTTGAAATACTTAAGTTTTTTTCCATCATCTTAGCTACTGTTACTGAACTTGTTCAGTTGCTTGAGTGCATACAGCCTATGATAAATTATGATAACGGTTTTTATTGAGGTTTAATCATTTACAAGTTATGGGCTGAAAGACTCCACCTGATGAAACTTCTGTTGATTTTATCAGATGACAACAGAGCCATGGGTAGTGGACTAGCTCCATGGCCTTCAAGACTGACCACTCCTCCTCCTAGATTAGCTGACTTTGGCTATTCAAATGAAATGTTTACAAAGGATACGGTAATTGGAATTTGCAATTTATTCTCTGGCTTGTTATAATTAGGTTCTTGTTCTTGTAAATTGCATATAAACTTTTGAGCTAACAAAGATACAGTTGGATAAATAGGCTATAGGCTTAACTTTTTTTCTTGTGGTACAGGAACTATGGCAAGGAAGAGTTGAGACTTACTGGAATCTGGTGGGTCCTAAAATGTCATCAAACACGGTGAGGAATGTGATGGACATGAAAGCAAACATGGGTTCATTTGCAGCTGCTCTTACTGGCAAGGATGTTTGGGTGATGAATGTTGTACCTCATGATGGACCAAACACACTCAAGCTTATATATGACAGAGGCCTCATAGGGTCCATCCATGACTGGTATTACAACTGGTTCTAATGAAGCATAAATTTATTATTGCATCTTTGATATCTTTCAATGCATTTAACTCACTTCACCTTTTAAGTCTCATTTGAGGATATCTGATTTCAAGAACCATCTAAACTTAATTCACTTAACAGAGAACTTTTTTATTAGACAATTAAGCCACTGAGATTTGTTACTCCATTGCTTTAACCTGTGGTTTATCCTTGATTCAATTGTTATCTTTTTATTAAACACATCTTACCCTTAATTTTATCACAATTTTAATTGTTGATTTTCTAATCAACAATAGCAATCTACAACTGAATTTTATTCTCTAAAGTGCACTTCTTCAATTAAGAGGAACCAAATCCTTCTATTAGTAGCTCCTCCTTGTATTGTTCAGAATCAAAATCTGAGTATGAATGTGATTGACAAAAGTGATATACTGAAGAGTGAAGAATATCTTATAACAGGTGTGAAGCATATTCAACATACCCCCGCACTTATGATTTACTCCATGCATGGAATGTGTTTTCTGACATTGAAAAGAGAGGGTGCAGTCCACAGGATCTACTGATTGAGATGGACCGTCTGTTGAGGCCTACTGGTTTCATCATCATCAGGGATAAGCAAAATGTGATTGATTTTGTGAAGAAGTACCTAACAGCAATGCACTGGGAAGCAGTTGCAACTGCAGATGGAGGTGCTGACTCTGAACAAGATGCCAATGAAGTCATTTTGGCTGTCCAGAAGAAATTCTGGCTCACCACTGAAAGTGTTAGGAATACAGAATAGGACAAGAGAACCACAACAACCATATATGGCTTTTCTTCATTTCCACTTTCTTATATATTATTCTCTGCTGCTACAAGGGATCCAAAGCATGCATGCCCCCAGTGTTGAAAGCAGTGAACAACAACTGCATTTTGTAGCATTATTAGATAATATTTATCAGTTTCCTTATTTTATTCTCATTTTTGTGATAATGATACAATTTATTATTAAGCCATAGGCATTGTTATGCTTCTATAGGCTATTCATTGTTTTGCCCTTCATTAGGGTATAATGTAAGCTACTTAATAATCAACACATAGCAGACTTTGTCTTTTGGTCATGGAAGGTTAGCACTTGTCACACTAATGTATGATATTTATATACAGGCATTTTTTTGCTTGGAATGGAATATTATACAAGTTTCTTGCTTTCACATTACCACTTATTTCAATGTAGATAATTCAAAGATTACAAAAATTAACAAATTAAATTAATATTGTTTCTGTTTCTTTATAAAAAAATTGTGTTTATCTGATTTGTGAACTTCAAAATTATATTTTACTACAAAGAGAATAACAAATTTATTATGAGTTATGAAAATTAATGTTTTTCTTAATTTATATAACTAAAAAACCTTGAATATTCCGTATTAAGAAATAGAGAAAATTAATAAATTTTAAATATTTTGTAATGATTTAATTATTTCATCAAAATGCATGTTAAGTGTTTTCAGAATATAAATAATGTGCCTGAAAATTTTGTTATTTGATAAATATAATTTTGTATGTTGTCCGAGTAATAATGAAATAATAAGAAAATGAGAATTTTATAAGAGTGTGATGTAACATTTTCATGTGCTACATTACAAGTTGCAGTTTTTAATATGTATATTGGATTTTATATTAGAATGAAGCGATATTAATTAACACATACATCGCGTATGTAAATATGGATAAGGTAAATTCATATTATGTATCAAATTTGAATAATTACATCATTTAGTATATTTTTTAGAATAAAAAAAATCAACTCAACTATTAAGATTAATATATAAACACTTTTTAGGTTTTTTTTTTCATGATTTAAGTTCATGCATCTTATCCACAAGATTTTCATTTTCTTTATTAATATTCACAAGTTATTATCAAACAAGACACAGCCCTTGATTTAAAATGATACTAAAATGATTTAAGTTTTAATTAACAACATTATAAATTTAAAGACAAAAATTTTCCCCACTCAATAAGTTCATTTAAGATACTCAAATAAATGAGGTAAATTATCTCAAATAAAATTTAAAGAATAATAATCACATGTATATAATTATTGAGAAATCTTAACCTCCAAGAAATTGCAAACTATATTTCTAAACAATATACTAACCAAACAAATATTCACTTTATTTATTTTATTTTACTTGAATGATTAAAATTAAAGTTACACCATTTAGGACAATTGCATGATATTTATACATTTCTTAGTCCCTGCAGTGACAATGGAAACCAAAATGGCATAAAATATTGCAAGGAAAAAAAAAGTAAAAAACTACAATAAAAAGAATTGCCACATTTGTATAAAGTAAAATATAGAGTGAACACACACCACCACTGAAGAGTGAGAGAGAGAGAGAGAAGAAGCACCGACACAAAGTGGAATCATAGTTTGTCTTTACTGAAACTAATAGATCCCACGTTTTCTATCTTATTGCCCTGTTTTGTCTTTAACTTAAAATACACCAAAATATAATAAAAGCATCATGTTATTTTCTTGCCTAATCAGAAAAACCAGAATGCCTGGCAGAACACAAAATATGAAGTGACATCATGTAGATGCCGTCAAAGCCCGGAAAGAATGAGATGATCCAAAGCCTAAGCAACATGGAATCCAGAATATCTTTGGATGTAAAGTTTAGAGTTTTAAATTACTCAATCTTTTCATTTTTAATTTATCATTAGGATACATAATTTTACATTGAAATTTATAAACGTATTTTTTATAATTTTAAATATGCAATGAATTGCTATTATGAAAATTTAAAGAAATTATAACCCCCTTACAAACTAAACCGGCACTAAATTGCTACGAAATATAAAACAGCAAGTAATTCTAATACCCTTTTAACCTAGTTTGGACGTATCCTCTTTTAACTACTTTGAAACCAAATATCTACTTGCCTTTGAGAAATAATCATTGTATTTATTTGGATTAACAGTTTATGAAAATAATCCAGATTTGAGACTATAAAGAAACAGATTCTTAATTCATCTAAATATAATAAATGTTTTTAAAAAATATATTTCCATCACAGATGAATCAACTTCTGTATTATTCAATCTCTGGGTAAGTTTATTTGTTTTGGAAACACTTTTTAAATCATAATCAGACTGAACCTAAAAGAACTAAAACTACAGTTATTATTTAATAATTATAGGAAAACAATCCACAAAAAAGGCTACCAATGCGACGTAGCTCAAAAACCACTAATTGCTGAAAAATTAGACTGATAATAGTAACTACAGAATCGTAAAAGGAAAACATTTCAATGTTAAAAGTCTAAAATAACTACTGAAAATTATCAACGATCAAAAACTGTCTGTGGATTACGAGCTACCAAAATGGAGTGAAACCTCACATTAATTTGTATATGCTCACATATAAAATATAGAAAAATGACAACCTCCAACTTATAAAAACAACTGAATCTAGGACATTCTTTGGGCTGCTTCTTTGGCAAGGAGCTTCTCCTTGGCCCTGGTCTTGGCTTGGGACTTGGAACCCATGATTCCACCACCCCACTTCTTTCTGTACTCATCAAACTTGTCATTGAAGTTAGCCTGAAAGGAGAATTAAAGTCCAGAAACCCAAGTAAGTTCAGTCAATTTCATCAATTAAAAGAGTACTTTATTAAAATAAAATTTAAAACTAGATCACCTTAATAGCTTCTAGTATTCTACTGAACTCCATTTTATCTTCATTCTTGACAGTTGTCAAGCACAAAACTGAAGCAGTTTTCTTGTGGACAACCTGTCAAATGCGCACATTAATCAACTGAATAAGTAATAAATCATAGTTTCATACACATGAACTTTCTAAAAGCATCTGCGGCCATGTTTCAAAACCAAACACCATCAACCAGTTATTCAGTGTTCGGTTTTGAAAACATTGTCTTGGTAAATAAATATATTTACCGATCCTAGGCGTGCTTTTCCCTTGACAATGCAGTATGGAATTTCCATCTTCCTGCAGAGAGCTGGAAGCCAAACAACAAGCTCAATTGGGTCCACATCATGAGCAATCACAACAAGTTGCGCTTTATTCTGACAAAAGTAAACAAAAGACTTGTTAGTCAAGCATCACTTGAAATATTTATGCATGTTTATTATTTCCCTTGAAGCATCAATTAACAACAAAAGCAAAACATTATGACCATTGGGTTCACTTATTTGAATTGTTTAAAACAAGATGTACGCATTTTATTTCATTCCCTCCAATAACCCATTATATCTTATCCACCAAAGGGTGAGACTATAAACCACTCTGTTTTCCATTCCATCAAACAATCTAAACAATGGAACAACTTTGTTCCGGTCAATTACATTCTACTTCATTCTATTTCAAATATCCAAACATAGAAAGTTTCACAATTACAGCAAACAATGGCATCCTTATCTCTAAACCATGAGACCCCACTCAAAACCAAATTCTCTTAAGTATTATTCGCCAAAGGCTAAGAAGTCAACAATTCTTAAAGACTACTTCGTATAATGAGAAATTTCCAAAGCACAAACAACACAACTAACAAAATTTCACAGGCAAATTGCATAATTATACCACTTCTTTAAAATAAAATGGTCTACAACTTCATTTTTGGCAGTTCCACACAACCTCAATTTCAGTCGAACATTGGCAATTTCCCACAATGTTGAGGATTATGGCTGCCACATGCGCAATTTAAAACCTTGGCACTATAATTATTAACGGTGACAACGAAAACAGCAACAACAAGGAGATAAAAAAAGACCTGCTCAATAAGGTAGGTAACGTGGTTGAGACCATATTTGACAACAATAGGCTTCTTGGCCTCCACAGTATTCCCATCAGCCTCGGCCTGAGCCCTCTTCAACAAACGCTCCTTCTTCTCTGCTTTGTCTTCTGGCCTGTATTTCAGCAGCATCTTGAATAGATTTGTTGCTGCTTCCACAAAAACCAGATTGTTAATAATCATAACTATGTTTCACTTTTGGATGAAAAAATTGTTTGTCCCTTAAATTTGACAAAATACAGTTCCAGTCCCTCGTTGCGTAAGTTTGCTTAAAAGTGATTTTGCCATTATTAATTTCGATTTAGAAGCAACAAATTTTTGCTGAAAAGCATTTGGGAAAATGACCATTGCTACAAATTGTCAGATTCGTAAAATTAACTTGTTTTTAACAAAACAAATACTCTTAACAAATTACACCTCAGGTCCAAGCACACAGCTTTCAATCCCAAAAACAACTGAAATCAATAAAAAGAATCCGAGAAAAACTCAATTCTTTTTATCTCTTTATATTTGTATAAGTGTTTGTGGAGAAGTTCATCGTACCGAGATTTTTGTCGAGGGTTTTAGTAAACTGATTGAGTGCGGGAGGGACCTTGAGCCTCTGCTTGAGGATGCGCTTCTTGCGTTGGATTTGAACGGTCTTCGGCCACTTAACGAACCGAGTCAGGTCCCGCTTTGGAGGCAACGCCCCTCCGATCCCAAACTGCTTCGGACGCTTCTCGAATAACGGGTTCGTCTCTCTCTCCTACACCATTCCACAAAACAAAACAAAACAAAGTCACGTTTTTAATCACTCCACTCACTCATTCACTTCCCCCAAAACCCTCAAATAAAAAATAAAAAAAATCCTCATTTTCATCATCATCACTGGAATTATTATTAGTTATTGAAAGTGAAAAAGTGCTACCTTAATTGTACTCAAGGGCTTCTTCTTCCCTGCTACTCTTTTCGGAGCCTGCGAGGTCAAATGAAGTCAAATAAAAAAAAACAAAACTGAATGAAGATGATGAGGGGAGAATGTGCGAAATGAGACACACCATTGCTTGGCGCTGCGCGTTGCGACGGAGAACGATGAAGTGGGTGCTGTGGCGACGGAGAACGACCGAACGAACGATGGAACCCTAAAGAAGAAGTTTTGGAATTTAAAAGATTGGGTTGCAAGGTTAAGTTTGGGCCAGGCCCATCTTTGCTACTCACCATTGCTTGTAAGGTCCGTAATTGCTAAATACGCCTCTGCATTTTACTTATACACCTTCTTTCTTTTTCTTTTCATTAATTTTTTTCATTTTTTTGCATTAATTATTATATTTCAAATATAAGTAATGTAATTTTATTTTAACCTTTATATATTATCCAAACAAATGCCTAAAATATTGATCCAATAAATTATATAAAATAAAAAAGGCTTATAAATTTTAGGTTAAAAATAATGTCATATTTTTTATATAATTAATTTACAACTCATTAATAAATATTTTTCTAATATTTATCTTATAATAATAACCCAAAAGAATATATGTTATCAATTCAACATCACACAAGAATTCATTAAAAAACTACAACAACTTCATTAATAAAAGCCACAAACTGTTGTCCATTCAAGGAGATAAACAAAAAAAAAAGTTAAAACCTAATTTAAGTTAAAACACAATAAACTAAAAAAAATGGCAAAGTGCATAATAATGTGATAAATATCACATTCATCACAGACATTATTAATGACTCACTAATTAATAGAAGTGACAAAAATTGATACTATTATAAAACAAGGGACTTAGTTGGGACCAAATGAAAATTTTCAAATAAAGAGAAAAGAAAAACACTAATTTAATATATTCTTTTATTCATATGGATTGAGCATAAGTATCATTAAGTTTTCAACAACTTCCAAATATAGTTCATCTACTAAACTATACCTTAATTATCATAACTACATGCAATAAAGTATGTTATGAATACAAATAAACAAAAATATCTACAATTTGGTAAAAAAAAATCTATATGATGATGTCACTTTGTCTAGTGAATACTTTTTTTTCTATTATTATTATAATGATAATAATAATAATAATTGGAAAATTTAAAAACTAAGGTATTATTCCTAAAAAGTCAAGTAGGGTCTTATAATTCTTATAAACTAATTTCTTTAAGATTTCAATAAAAATGTACTCATTATGTAAAGTTTTTTTTTTTTTTTTACATTTTCATCCATTCACAAAATGAATAATTTTATTGATTTTTATAATATTATTTTAAAATCATACTTAATATAATTAAATAAATGCTTAGGTGAAATTAATTAATATTTTCTAAAATAAAAGTTATTTAAAAATAAATCAAAATTGATAAGGATAGATAATTTGAAATTAATAGAATATTGTTCCCTCTTGTCCTTCATATAAAACAATTTTAACATAATCACATAAAAATTCACTAAAAAAAATTTATTACCCATGAAATTTTTTTCATGAAATTTTTTTTGAAAAAAAAAATTAATTATCCATTGAATATTTTTCATAGATTTATTTTTATAAAAATTTTTATAGATTTATTTTTATAGAAATTTTTTATAAATTTATTTGTAAAAATTTTTTTATAAATTTGTTTATGAAAAAGTTTTTCATGGATTTGTTTGTGAAAAATTTCCCATAGATTTGTTTGTGAAAAATTTCCCATGAATTTTTTGTGGTTTTTTTTTGGAAAATTTCCTACTAACTTTTTACCTACAAATTTCTCACTACCACAATTTTGTAGGTAAAGGGTTAGTAGGAAATTTTCCACAAAAATTACAAAAAATTCATAAAAAATTTTCCACAAATAAATCTATGAAAAACTTTTTCATAAACAAATTTATAAAAAAATTCTCACAGATAAATTTATAAAAAATTTCCATAAAAATAAATTTGTGGAAAATATTTAATGGATAATTAATTTTTTTTCCAAAAAAAATTTCATAAAAAATATTTCATGAATAATAATTTTTTTTGTAGTGATTTAATTAATTTTATTCTGAAAAGATATTACCAATGTACTAAATTAAAGCATAAAAAATCATAATATATATTAAATAGGTGTAAATAAGGAAAATAAATTTAAAATCATGTAAAATTTATAAAAGATCCCATAAAGAAGACTAACATTTTCTTCAAAATGTGGCTTATGATAATAATCAAAAAGAGTGTTTTTGACATTAATTAAGTGGTACCAATCAAACTTAAGAAATTCTTATACCATAGAAAAAATTCTAAAGAAATTCTTATACCATAAGTTAAATTTTTATTTTTTATTTTTAACGTAGATACTATATTTGAGAAGTAAGCAATGTTTATGATTTGTCACAGTAAACCCACTATAAAGCAAACTTAATTACAGACATTATTGCTTTAATGGATTTCTTAGATACCTTTATCTTTTTCTTAATCAAACATGAAACATCTCGACAAGTTAACATAGAAAATCTGTACGGATAGATCTGCATTTATTTAGTGCTAATTCCAAATCCCAATTGAATTATTCTCTTAAATTATGCATATCAGACTAATTCATATATCACTCATCTTAAAGGTATATTTCACTTATCCACTAAAAGGTAATGTGAACATGTATTATTAAAGATTTATTAGAAATTGTAGACAATTTATTTGAATGTTTTAGTTTAATAATGATACATGAATTATAGAAAAAGTTACAAATAAGTCATTTGCTAATTTTTCATTGTAAAAGAAAGGTAATACTAAAGAATGATAGAAACTACAGAATATAATAATATTTCAAGGAATATATTATCCATAATTATTTGTGATTTCTAGTAAATTGAACCTTGGAGAATATAATTATGTTAACAAAATTTAAGCAATAACAAATAATATATTTTGAAAAAAAAAAAGTATGAAAGTGAGTATATTGCATACATTTTGAAAAATATATTATAGGGGTGAGACTGTACTTTCATGCATGCATAAGAACTATGTATGTATCTTCTGCTATTCTGGAAAAACATTTAATAAATTTTCTTTGATTATTAAAAAAAATAGTGGTAACTATGCATGCATGTTTGCATAATGCATTCTATACAATTCAGAAAGAAAATGTTACCTTTTCAAATTATAAAATAAAATATATGTTTCTTAATTTTATGCAATGAAAAGGTATCTTATATCATTTGACAAGTTTTGAAGAAATATACATCATGGATCTACTCATTCATAAAATATTAAAAATTTACTCTTCATTTTTATTATTTAATTTTTTATTTTAATAATTTAATATAACAATTCATCTTAATTATTACATTCAAAAACTTATTCTTAATTTTCATCTTAATGCATTCTATGTAAAAACTTATTCTCAAAGTGTAAGAGCATGTTTGAAGCACTGTTTGGTCTCTTCAAAAGTGCATTATGAGAAAAATAGTACTAAAGTTTCTTCTCTAAAACTACTCTTTACACTTTGGACAAAAATACGTGTCTTCTCTAACATTTTCTAACGAAAATCCAAACATAGGTTAAGACCCTGGACATTTGATTTTGAAACACTAATGGAGGTGGATATATAAGTAGTCTACTGAGAGAAGAAGACTCTTCACTGATTCATTCACTCCCGCTGAAGTAGGAGAAGTGATCAGAGAGAGAGAGAGAGAAGGAAAGAGTTTCATGAGATGCACAAACTCCAAAGAAACAATCACTAAGCTTGTGATGCTACCAATTGCATAACAGTTTCAAGCATTGTTCAGTCTCACTTTCTACAGTTCACATATTTATGAAAGAACACCACACGAAATCCCTAACTCAACTCTCCACAGGCCCCCCCCCACCCCCTCCCCCTGGTATCAGAAACCACAAGCGCGAAAACAAAGGAAAAAAATGTACATACATATACCTACATAATACTACATAGTAAATACTAATGCTAGAAAGTAACCGGTGGATGATGAAGTGTGTGTGTTTGTGTGTTTGTGATAGTTGCAAAATACTCACTAGTGCTAGCAATTCATATGGGGGGTAAAAAGAAAACACAAGTAATAGCATTTTACCGCATCTAAAGAAGACATGGAACATGATCTGCAAATCCATTACTCGTCATAAATGAGCCACCTTCAAGTACATAACATATTTATTACAAATTGGACAGTGAATAGGTCACACAATAACCCCTCTCACTTCTTCACACCGATCGAGTTAGCCCTTCTACCAGTAACACTGCAGTTTCCATCGCACAGTTTTTTTCTCTTTTTTTTGTTTTCTTTTTCTGAGTCCAGTTTCGCAGGGCAAGTCTTACATTGCAGGTTTCAAATCAAGCATCACAACTGCAACAGTTATTATTGCAATATCAAAGCTCCGAACATTTCCCCAGCCACGTAAACTACACTTGCCTGTAATTTTTTTTCCAGCAATAACATTAAGGAAAGCCTCAACCGCAGTTTAAAACCTTCAATAACCTCATGTCAAATCACAACTTCTGCATAATAAGAACATTACATAACAAAGAAAAAAAAAATGGAAACAACACGTATGTATGCATATATTATTTAGGGTACGCAATGCAATGGATAGCAAGATAAATCGAGCATTTAAATCACATGCATAGATAGGTAGTCAAACTGAAATCCAAAGGGAAACTTATAACTATATAATTTATGTAAAGGTTTAACTTGTGTTGATAAGGTTTTGATTTCTTTGCAATTTCTGATATTTTAAGAAATCACAGACAAATACAATCATGGTTGCAGCTGCAATGCAGTTGCACAGACCAAAAATGGTCGCTGAGACTAAAGAAAATCTCAACGTTGCAGATACAATTGCAGTAGCAGACAGTTAAAACCTCAGTAATATAAATTTCATACAAACTATAATATAACATGTGATTTAATTGATCTGCCAACGTAGTAATATGTATGATATATCATGGACTTTGTCAAGAAATTATGAAATGGTTTGGGAATATTAGAGTTTTGATCAATCTTTATATGACATAAAGTGCAGTTTATTAATTCTTTCTAACTAATCAACTTTTGTTAACTCTTCTAGATTTTTTAAAAAAAAAAAACAAACTCAACCTCGTATGCAGAAATTAGCTGGGACCATGAACATGTGGTGGACCTGAAATTGTAGGCTATAATATAATAATAAGGCTGATGATTATAATTAGTGAAGTTTGTTATGGTTGAGTCCTTACTATATATATGCATTTATACTTCTTCTACTGAGTGGTGGCATTTGATGAAGGTGGTTGAGGGGGACGCTTGCGCTTCTTTTTCTCGTAGCTGATGCCTCTAGCTTTGGCCTGAGAGTCACGAACTTCACGGAGGTAGAGCCTCACAGCACGAGCACCAAAAGGGTTGGCCTCAGGTTTTCCACCGTTCTCTTCAAAAGCAGCTCTGAGACGCCCTATGAGGGCGTCGAGGCTCCCCCAGGCTTGGCGCAGAGGGCAGGGACAAGGTGCAGGAGGGTTTGGGTGGCCAAAGAAGGGACAAAGGTGCGTGTGAACCTTGGTTTTCCCGAACTGGTCGAGGTACCGGAGGAACTCGAGAACATGGGCACCACTGCAGCGAGAGAGGGAAAGTGGGGGCCTGTGGTTTCTGAGGTACTGGCCAAAAGTGTTCCAGTCTCTTCGCTTTTGGTTCTCATAGCGGCTTGGGGTGGAAGGTGGTGATGATGATGTTGTTGTTGCTGTTGTTGTGGATGATGATGATGCTGAGGACAAGTTTGAGGAGGGGGTTAGGTTTGTGATAGGGTTGTTGAGGCTTGTGTTAATCATGTCTTTGCTTGAAGAGGATTCAAAATCCTGGAGTGAGTTCATGGCTGGTTTCTGAATTCTGATCTAGATTGGACCCTTTTCACTGGTTGACATGGTTGAAGAAGAGGAAGAAGAAGATGAAATGAAAACTTGATCAGATCAGATTTGAAGAAGAAGAAGAAGAAGAGAATAGAGTGAGGAAGTGTGAGGGAAGAAGGGAAGGGTTGGAATAATGTTATAGGTGAGAGAATGGGGTGAAGAGAGGGTAAAAGAATAGTGATTAGACTATAACATGTTTTGGTATGAGGCTAGGTTGAATTTCCTTTGGTTTTTGTGAACTCCTAGAATACTTTTGTAATATTCTAATTAAGTTTAGTTTTTTTCTCTTTCTTTAAAAAGAAAATAGTATTTCACAGACAGAAATCATCATGAGATAAATTTCTTAAAACATAAGAATTATCAAAACAAGTTTTATCTTATGCACATGAATGATTAGAAAGGCTCTTATTAACAGACTTAAAGAAACACTCTAGTGTGTGTCTGTGTTGAAACTTGTATCATGATAGGTTTTTGTGAGGTTTTTTGTGGGAAAATGGGATTTTTTTTTCCTGTAAAAAGGGGTGGAAGGGGGTGGCAAAGAGGGTATTGGGAGAAGGAGGCAAATGGAGAAAAGGGAGGGTGTAAATGAGAAAGAAGGGGGTGGTGTGTTTTGGCTTTAGGGCTTTTGTGGAAATGAAAATAGGTTGATAGTGACAGTGAAAGATGACTGATGCAGACAGCATAAAGTCATGGGGGGTGAAAAAATATGAGGAAAAATAAATGAGGGAATAACATGATTTTGTTGCATCTTCCTTTTGGGTTGATTGACAACACCTTTTCTGAAATGACAACTTTGCCCTTCTCTGTCTGATATGACCAACTTTACTTCATGAATGGCATCATCATGAACCAGAGCCTGATCACACATGCACTGTAGTAGTAGTAATAATAACTAGGGTTTGCAGAAAAAAGAAAAGAAAAGAAAATGAAGCTCATGCATAGCATTGCATTTCAACAAGGTGCTAATCCCCAGAGATCTCTGTTGCAGATGATAATCATTTCCTTTCAACCATGAAATCATTGACCGCAAAGACTTCATTAAATTAATAGCCTAATTGTGGAACTTGATGGATTCTGTGCTTAACACTTAAAAGGGAAGAAGTCATTTCATCCACACACACTCTTCAAATTTAATGTTCTCAGAAGTTTATACCTAGTTTCTTTTCACGTTAACATCATTCTATTCTTTAACTAATCAATAAACTTTCTTTTTCAAAAAATGAAGTGCATCCAAAGAAATGCATCAGTATTTGCATTCTCAATAAATATGTTTATTTTCAAATATAGATGCAGAGTAGAGATACAATAAACTGTTCTATTTTTAATAAAATCAGTGCATTCAAAGAAATCCATCAGTATTTGCAGTTTCAATCAAAATAAATATATATATATATATATATATGTATAATTCTAATAATCTAGTTAATATAAAAAAAATAAAAAATTAACCTAATCATATCAATTATATCAATTTGATGTAATTATGTCATTAGATAAAAAAATTTAATGACAATATAGATTCTCTTAAATAATTTTACCGTTATTTATATAGTGTTTGTGAAATATTCACTGACATCGGTCTTACACTTAATTTCTTGGTAAGAAAAAAAAATATATATATATATATAAAATAACTTTATATAAAAAAAATATATACATTAACAATGTATTTTTATATTTTTATTTGATTGAAAATTATGGTTGACTTTTATTAACTAACATAAAAGTTATAAAAAATTTAGATTGGTCGATAAAATAAAATTTAATATTATACATCATGTATAGCCATTACAAGTATTTTAGTATGTGCATAATACAATATAAACATTTGTTTTATGCAACTAAATTTTTTAAGTATTAAATAACTAGTTTTAAATATATCAATTATAGTATAGTTAGAATATATACTACATAAATTATATTTTATATTTATGATAAACAAATTATTGGTAATTTTAAAAAATATTAAAATTCAAGATAGAATTAGAGATACTGAGAATGAATATAACAGATAAAAAAAATGAAAGTTGAAACATTCTGCTGATAGTGAAAACATAAGAGTTAAATTTTGAAGATAAAATGTATATATTCATAATCAATTTATTTTATATATTTACAACTTCTTAATCGTTTAGTTGATATTAAAAAATATAAAACATATATCAGAAGTGTATTTAAATTTTGAAGATAATATATTACATGTTACAAAAGTGAAATTCACTTTAGGAAAGTAGATTATTTGAATGAAAATAAATATGAAAAAAAGTGAGGATATAAAGAAACAAATAATTTTACACACAAGATAAATAATAATAAAATATATATATATATATAACCAATTATTTAAAATATTATACTGTCAATAGTTGTATACAAAAAATTAATTTTATTAATTCAATATTTAAATTTATAATGTATAATTATTTATGTTAAATTTAATAAAAAATAAATAATAATAATTATTATATTTAGTATATTGGAAATATATATATATATATATATATATGTTAATTTTTATTTACCTATATAATTTAGTTAAAAGATATTAAACGATATGATATTTAATAAAAAATATATTAATTAAATAATTAATGATGATAATGATAATGAACACATCCATTATTGTAGACATAAAGATCTTGATGTAAGAAATTAAAATTTTTTATAGGGATATGTTTAGATAAACTTTTTTATAAATATTTTTAGAATAAAAAAATATAGAAAGATAAATTTATTTATAAATTAAAATTAATTGATATACAAGTTTAAAAAATTAGAAAAATATATATCAGAAAATTCTTATAAACGAGTTAGTTTTAACTTTTTAATAAGTTTATTTTACTTTTTTTATTATTTTAAATTTGTCAAAATATAATAATGGGATTTAAAAAAAATATTATAGTGAATTTAAAAGTTGTCACTATGTCAATTATACATATAATACTATTTCAAAGAATAAATTATTGTTTTGTCGTGGTCTTTCATGGCCAATTTATTAAAATTTATTAACTGTATTAATTTTTAACTCCAAAGAAAAAGCATTTTAAAAATGAAAAACTTAATTAATTATTTAAAAAAACAAAGTACATTGAACTATTTATGATCGGAAATAATGGAATAAGTGCTTCTAGCTGTCACCAGCTAACTATGACTGTTCCCATTGCAAATAAGTTTCTGTTCTAATTTCATGATTTTTTCGACAAATTTCTTTTTAAACATTTTTATGAAAAAAAGTAAAAAATAAATTATTTTTTTTATTATATAAAAGAGTTTTTACAGTTTAACTTACATATAAGTTAATTTTAATTTATTTATTATTATTTTTCATCATCTCTGCAAAATAATCTTAAAATTACATTCTGTAGGTGGTATATTGCTACAAGAATCACAATAATAGACATGATAACTATTGCAACACAACAATGGCTAATTTTTAAGAGAAAAAAAAATTAATAGAAGTTATTTGTAGAATATTTTTGTAACTTAATTTTCAATAATAGTTGAAAAACATTTACTTATGTTTTTACACTATAACATGTTATTCAATAAATAAATTTTCAGATAATTCTAAATTTATTTTAATTATAAATTATTTAAATATAAATAATATATTATTAAAAACTTTTTAAATTATTTTAAATTTATTTTAATTGTTTATTATTTAAAAAAAATAAGATAATTAAATCAATAAAATAGGTATTATTATAATCTAAATATCGGTACGTAGATTTATTTTACGAAATTATATATATTGACTTGAACGTTAACCTACACATTTCTAACCTACACATTCCGTTTTAGTGAAAAAAAACTTTCGATATATTAAAAAATAAAAAATAAGAAATAAGAACATGATATAAAATTCTTTTCAAATACTTATATTTCTGTATTAATTTTCCATGTTTTTTATTTTTTTTAAATTGATTTTAAAGTATATATTTAAGATATGTTCGGACTTTGAACAAATTTCTCTATAAATACTCTAAAAAAGCTATAATACATTTTTCTATGAATTAAAATAAAAAGATTTGATTTACTTAGAACACACCTTATTATTTGTTTAATTTGGTGTCAATTTCATAGGATTGGATAAAATTTATAGAGGAATTAGAATCTTATCCAATAATAATTAGAGTGAAATATTCATTCCTTATCTTCCTCTTGGGAAAAATCCAAAAGAAGTGCATTGTATTGTTTTTCAAATTTCACTTTAAGTAAAATGCATTTATTATTATTTTTTTCCTCCCTTCATTATTTCATTTGCTATGTAAATGGTACGGTCCAGGTGTCCAACATTTATATTCCATTAATGAGTGCTGAATGACATTATGTGATTTTTCTATAAGTGTTATTTAAGATTTTTTAAGAAATTAATTTTATAGAATATTTATAATAATTTCTATTTTACTCTTTGTATTTTTATATTATAATTAATGTATATATTTTATAGCAATATCATAATTAGAATAAAGATTGTTGGCAATAATAGATTAATGTGATGATTGATCCATAATACTTGGTTTCACTAATGACCTAACATTTTGGATATAGATTTGACACATTGTTGGTAGACATGGTTACATAATAATTTCTCACACAACTATACAACACTACCATCCACACTTCATTATTTTCGATTCCTTTTGTGATTTTTAAGGTAAGTTGAAATTTATAATATTGTGAGAAACATATATAAATTCTTAATAAAAATTAAGTAATATGATTGTTGTTTATTATTTATTAATTAAATTTTTTAAAATTAATATATCATAATAGACTCATTTCAGATACTTATATTTATTAGGTTAAATTTTTTATTCCATATTTAAAAAAATAAAACTGCAAAAATATTTAATATAAATATAATTTTAACTAGAAAAAATAATCTCTTATTAATAAATCTTTAATAATAAATAATTCATGTTTTTTTTAAGATTACATCAAATAGTGATCCATGTGTAAATGACCCTTTTAAATAATATTAATTATTAATTTTCTTTGAATTTCTTAATATAATAGTAAATCAATGAAACATTTACTAATTTTGTATGAAAATTAATACATCTACTATGTTGTTAATAATACAAGATCATACAAATTAATTCTTAAATTATTAAATTATGAGTAGTGTCATTAAATATATTACTATTTAAACTGATTTAATATTTTTGTTGGTTTTAATAAATTAGAAATTTGACTTTTCATATATACTATAATAATATATTGTTAATAGATTAAATTGAAAAATAATGTACAATTGTGTGTTTGAAGATGAAATAGAAATGATGTGGAAGATTGAATTGCAAAAACACACCAAATGGTGGTGATGTTATGAAATGACATGCATAATAACATATTATAGATGAATAAATTAATGAACATTATCATTTTTTTCTACTTAAACATTATCACATTGAAATCACAATAAATAAATTATATATAAATACATAAATCATGTGCCATAAACTTGGATGAAATTGGCGATCGATTTAAATGTTTAAAGCATGTCAATACAATAAAATAATCACACAAGAAATAAAAAAATAAAATAAAAGTCACACAAGAAAAATTATAGAGTATATTTTTAGTTTTTTTTCTTAAATTTTTAGATTTATTTTAGTTTTTTTATATAATAAAAAATTATTTTTATCATTCATAGATCAATTTAATTAATTTTAATCAGTGATTATTTTTTTATTATTTTAGAATATGATTTGAATATAAATGAATGTAACATAGCTCTGGAAACTTATTTGTTACATTCATTTATTAAAAAAATATAAATGATAAAAAATAATTATAACTATTTAATTATAATTTTATTACTTATATATATATATTTTAAATTATTTAATTATAACAAGATAAATTTAATATTGTAAATTATTATTTAAGAAGAATTAAATTGATCTAAACTAAATATATTATATAATAGATATGTGACAAGAACATGTATTTACGATAATTAGTGTAGAAAGATAAATGTAAATTTAATTATAAGAAAAAATATTTTTTAAGTGTGATTTTTTTTTTTCATTTTAAAATCAGATTATAAACAAGATAAAAATATATTTTTAATTATTTTATTAAAAAACTTATAAACTAATTCTTAACCGTGAAAAAATTAATTTCAATTTTTGACTTCAAAGAGAAAAAGGGTTAAATTTTTGTCTTTATATTTCGTTTAACTTATTACTGGTTTTTTATGTTAAAATTTAATTATTAATTCTCAAAATTTAAAAAATATGTAAAAATTTAATCTTTTTATTAATTTTATGATAATAAATATATTATATTTAATATAAAGAATAATTAAAGTTATATTTAGATTTTTTATTAATTTTATTAAGATAAAAAATTATTATTAAATGTTAAATTTAAGTATTAAAAAAATTAAAATGATATATTAATATATAAAAAAAAACAAATTTCTAAAATAATACCTCACCAAGTACATATTTTTTTTCCTTAAAAAAGGAAATAAAGTATAAAGGAAGAAGCTTTGAGGTTGGGTTTATGTTACACACGGCCTCAATTCTTAGTGAGAGACAGAGCCTCTGTAAAGGATAAGCTTAAACATGGCTTCTCTGTGTTCCTTCACTGCTTCTTTTTCTTCATCTTCATGTGAAAAACATTCTCTTTCTCACCCTCTAAAACCACCATTGCCTCACTATTTCACCCTTCCAAGAAACACTAAGAAGAAGAGCAGTGCAAGCGTTTGGCCTCTGTTCTGTGCCCTCAACAACGCCCCGTTGCAGTACAGGAAGCTCGGAGACTCCGACCTCAACATCAGCGAAATTACTCTTGGTACTGTAAGTCATGTTTTCTCATTCATTAAAAGAAAAAGAAAAGAACCACATTGTTATTCGTTCTTTTATTCCAATTGTTCGCTTTCATTTTGATTGTACGATGTTGTTGATTTCAGATGACCTTTGGGGAGCAAAACACGGAGAAAGAAGCTCACGACATTCTTAATTACGCGTTTGACCGTGGCATTAACGCTCTCGATACTGCCGAGGCTGTAAGTTTT